>CAUYNN010028508.1:0-42305 GCA_963574175.1 Chiropotes sagulatus | reverse complement strand
TTTTAAAAGTGACCACATAATTGGAAGTAAATCACTCCTCAGCAATTGCATAGCATTTCACAGGTTTAAATAAAATATTGGTTGGCTGCGTGTTTGTTATTTTCATCTCTTATTCCTTCCTGTCTCCATGGTTAAGGACAATGATTGGCATAAAAGAGGTGTTTAATACCCATTTTTAGACTGCATTCTAGCCTGGGCAACAGAACAAGAATCCCGTTCTCTCTCCCTCTTTCTCTTCCTCTTTCCTTCTCTCGTACATTCTTTTTTTTCTTTCTTTCACTCTCACTTTCTTTCCTCTCTTTTCCTTTCTAAAAAAAAAAAAGCACATTTATATCACAGTAATGATATGGAAGTGCTGGGAAGGGAAGAGCGTGGTCCCTTTAAGTGATATGGGAGTGGGGACAGGGAAGTTAAAAAAATAAATAAATAAATAAATAAAAATAAAAATAAAATAAAATAAAATTATGTCACATTAACAATTCAATGGACTTATTGTTATATTTAAATTAACTCATCAACAAACATTTGTAAATTTCCTCAGTTTAATTTCTACTATCATAAGTTTTGAGAGATTTAGCTCCCTGAGGTGCTAAATAAAGACAGGCTCTTTGAGACACCCAGTTAATTCTAAGACTGCAAAGGGAGACCGAGAACAAAATGTTGAGAATCACTGGTATGATTGACTCTGGAGCCAAATTCCCTTGGTTCAAATCCCAGTTCCTCTAATTACTAGCTGTGTGACTTTGTATTTGGTTCTAACCTTCTCTGTGCCTGTCTCGTCTTCTATAAAACTGGAGTAATCATAAGAATGTAGGGGGCCAGGCACGATGGCTCACACTTATGATCCCAACACTTTGGGAGGCTGAAGCGGGCAGATCACTTGAGATCAGGAGTTCAAGACCAGCCTTGCCAACACGGTAAAACCCTGTCTCTACTAAAAATACAAAAAAATTAGTTGGATGTGGTGGTTCATGTCAGTAGTCCCTGCTACTCGGGAGGGTAAGGCCTGAGAGTTGCTTCAACATGGGAGCGGAGGTTGTAGTGAGCCAAGACAGCTCCACTGTACTCCAGCCTGGGTTACAGAGTGATTCTCCGTCTCAAATAAATAAAAATTTAAAAAAATAATAATGAGAATGCTGTAGTGAGGATCAAAGGAGTTCCTCAGGTTTGGTGCTCTGAAAAGGTGGCAGGCACAGGGGTTAGTGTTCAACAAGTGTTAATTAACATTAATTCATTCAACAAATACTCATAGAACCATGATCGTGCACCAGGCACTGCTTGTCTCCAGTGATATGAAGATGACTAATTCACTTTCACGATCCTCAAGGGACCCACAGCAGGGAGAGAGAGACCCAGAGAAATAGACCATATCTGTGCAGACTTGGCCAAGACCTGTGGGACCACACAACCAGGACCCTTGGCAAAGGAATTGAAGCATCTCCAGTGAGATGCTGCTGAGAAAAATCCCTCAGTGAGTCTAGAATGTTCTGAACTAACGTATTTGTCAAGAATGTTTACAGAGCTGAGATTTAATGAAAAGAGGGCTGGCTAGGAGTCCAGTTGCCAGAGACACTCCTTTTCTGACTGTCTTTAGCAACTTATTTAACAAATAGCAAACATCTGCTGTGTTCCTGGCACTCAACTAGGATTGAGTGAGGAGCTCCCAGAGCTGAGGAGACACACCGTGGTTGTGTACCACAGAAAATGCATAAAAAGAGATGCTGAAGCCAGTTAACCTCTCTGACTCCATTTTATCCCCTACCAGATGAGTATAACGCCATATAACTACATAAATGTCTCCCAGATCTAACATTCAAGTACTCCATTCAAATGTTAGAGGTCCTCTCAGAAATCCTGTTTGGAATCTGAGGGTCACTGGGGTCACCATTAACCTTGGGGTAGTTGTGCCATGGTGAGCAGTAATGATCCCACTTTATAAATGGAGAAACTAAGACCCAAGAAGATTAGAGATTTGCCCCTAGTGATTCCTGGCTCAAGAAATAGAAGAACTCAAGAGCAGAGAGGTCTTCAGGCCTCTTAAGAGTTCACGAGAAAGACGTTTTCCAACATGAGATGAATGTTGCAAATTCCCATTTGGGATTTAAAATTTAAGCTTGGGGCCAAGCACAGTGACTCCTACCTGTAATCCCAGAGCTTTGGGAGGCCTAGGCCAGTGGATCACTTGAGCCTAGGAGTTGGAGAACAGTGGAGGCAATATGGTAAAACCTTGATCTACAAAAAATGCAAAAATTAGCCAGGCATGGTGGCACATACCTGTAGTCCCAGCTACTTGGGAGGCTGAGGTAGGAGGATCACTTGAACCCAGGAGGCAGAGGTTGGAGTGAGCTGAAATTGTGCTACCACATTCCAGCCTGGGCAACAGAGAAAGACTCTGTCTTAAATAAATAAGTAAATAAATAAAATTTAAGCTTGTGCCAGGTGTGGTGTCTCGCATCTATAAAATCAGCACTTTGAGAGGCCAAAGCAGAAGGCTTGCTTGAGGCTGGGAGTTCAAGACCATCCTGGGCATCATAGCAAGACCCTGTCTCTACAGTTTTTTCCTTTAATTAGCTAAGCCTGGTGGTACACACCTGTAGTCCCAGCTACTTGGTAAGCTAAGGCAGGAGGATTGCTTGAGCCTAGGAGTTTGAGACCAGCCTGGGCAACATAGCGAGACCCTGTATCTATTTTAAGGAAAAAGGAAAAGAAATAAAAATGAAAATAAAATTGAAGATCACCTAGATGGTTGTTGATAACAATTTCCCTAGCCCTTGTTCCCGCATTTTCTCCTTTGTATATTGATATGGTTTGGCTGCATCCCCACCCAAATCTCATCTTGAATCTTTATGTGTGGTAGGAGGGACCCTTTGGGAGGCCATTGAATCATGGGGACAAGTCTTTCCTATGCTGTTCTCATGATAATGAATAAGTCTCACAAGAGCTGATGGTTTAATGAAGAGGAGTTCCTCTGCAAAAGTTCTCTCTCTCTTTTGCCGCTGCTATCTGTGTAAGATGTGGCTTGCTCCTCCTTACCTTCCACTATGATTGTGAGGCCTCCCCAGCCATGTGGAACTGTAAGTCCATTAAACCTCTTTCTTTTGTAAATTTCCCTGTCTTGGGTATGTCTTTGTCAGCATCATGAAAACAGACTAATACAGTAAATTGATACCAGTAGAGTGGGGTGCTGCTGAAAAGATACCTGAAAATGTGGAAGGGATTCTGAAACTGGGTTACAGGTGGAGCTTGGAACAGTTTGGAGGGCTCAGAAGAAGACAGGACAATGTGGGAAAGTTTGGAACTCCCTAGAGACCTGTTGAATGGCTTTGAGCAAAATGCTGATAATGATATGGAAAATGAAATCCAGGCTGAGGTGGTCTCAGATGGAGATGAAGAACTTGTTGGGAACTAGAGCAAAGGTGACTCTTGTTATGTTTTAGCAAAGAGACTGGCAGCATTTTGCCCCTGCCCTAGAGATTTGTGGAACTTTGAACTTGAGAGAGATGATCTGGTGGAAGAAATTTCTAAGCAGCAAAGCGTTCAAGAGTTGACTTGAGTGCTGTTAAAGGCATTCAGTTTTTTAAGGGAAGCAGAGCATAAAAGTTTGGAAAATTTGCAGCCTGACAACTTGACAGAAAAGAAAATATCATTTTCTGAGGAGAAATTTAAGCCGGCTGCAGAAATTTGCATACATAATGAAGAGCCAAATGCTAATCCCCAAGACGATGGGGAAAATGTCTCCAGGGCATGTCAGAGGTCTTCATGGAAGCCCCTCCCATCACAAGCCCAGAGGCCTAGGAGAAAAAAACGGTTTCATGGGCCAGGCCCAGGGTTCCCATGTTGTGTGCAGGCTAGCGACTTGGTGCCCTGCATCCCAGCCACTCCAGCCATGGCTGAAAGGGGCCAATGTAGAGCTAGGGCCATGGCTTCAGAGGGTGCAAGCCCCAGCCTTGGCAGCTTCTATGTGGTTCTGAGCCTGCCAGTGCACAGAAGTCAAGAATTGGGGTCTGGGAACCTCTAGCTAAATTTTAAAGCCTGTATGAAAATGCCTGGATGTCAAGGCAGAAGTTTGCTGCAGGGGCAGGGCCCTCATGGAGAACCTCTGCTAGGGCAGTTTGGAAGGGAAATGTGGAATCAGAACCCCCACACAAAGTCCCTCCTTGGGCACTGACTTGTGGAGCTGTGAGAAGAGGGCCACCGTCCTCCGAACCCTAGAATGGGAGATCCACTGACAGCCTGTACCATGTGCCTGGAAAAGCCACAGACACTCAGTGCCAGCCCAGGACAGCAGCTGGGAGAGAGGGGCTGTACCCTGCAAAGCCACAGGGGCAGAGCTACCCAAGACCATGGGAACCCACCTCTTGCATCAGTGTGACCTGGATGTGAGACATAGAGTCAAAGGAGATCATTTTTGAGCTTTAAGATTTGACTGCCCTGCTGGATTTCAGATTTGCATGGGTCCTATAGCCCCTTTGTTTTGACCAATTTCTCCCATTTGGAATGGCTATATTTACCCAATGCCTATACCTGCATTGTATCTAGGAAGTAGATAACTTGCTTTTGATGTTACAGACTCATAGGTGGAAGAGACTTGCCTTGTCTCAGATGAGACTTGGACTGTGGACTTTTGAGTTAATGCTGAAATGAGTTAAGACTTTGGGGGAGTGTTGGGAAGGCATGATTAGTTTTGAAATGTGAGGACATGAGATTTGGGAAGGGCCAGGGGCGGAATGATATGGTTTGGTTGTATCCCCACCCAGATCTCATCTTGAATTTCCATGTGTTGTAGGAGGTAATTAAATCATGGGGGCAAGTCTCTCCCGTGCTGTTCTCATACTAGTGAATAAGTCTGATGAGATTCTGATGGTTTTATAAAGAGGAGTTCCCCTGCACAAGTTCTCTTTCTCCTTGCCTGCTGCCATCCATGTAAGATATGACTTTCTCCTCCTTGCCTTCTGCCATGATTGTGAAGCCTCCCCAGTCACATGGAACAGTAAATCCATTAAACCTCTCTTTTGTAAATTTCCCAGTCTTGGGTATGTCTCTATCAGCAGTATGAAAACAAACTAATACATATATTTCCCCTCTTAAGAAAAAAATCACATAGGCACACTGTACTGTCAAACATAAGTTATTGCCTTAATTATTTTGTTAATATCATCAGATAACAAGAAAGATGAAGTTTATTCTCTTAGCATAACCTCAAATATAAGGGACACAATTAGACATAACAGTATTCAATTTTATTTTAGAATTTGGACTTTAACATCCTGTACCTTATAATGGTATTGTTGGAATTGTCTGAAATTAGCTGATATTTACAGAACTCTGCCAGAAGTTGATTTTATTTCCCCCCATATGCAGAGAAACATCTGAGCTATCACTTATATAGGGAACATTGATTCTAATTACTTGAGTATTGTATTTCCAGCCTAAATGTCCATATACTACTGGCAAACATTTTGCTAATGTAATGCTTTGGTAATCAGCCAAAAGAAATTTAGGTCAATCAAATGGAAGAGAAGCTCAACAGAGGTTTCTAGGCTGTCATTTCCTTTTATGAAACAAAATCTATAAATTCAGAGAGACCTATTTGGGATTTAGTTCCAGCCCCCTAGATCATTACTGACTCAATTCCATGACTTGTGTAAAGCTTCTTTCACCTTTCATCATCTCTACTTCTCCATCCCAAGGTAGTCAGTGTTATACTTGAGCAACAATGGCCTACTTTTTTTTTAAGTACTAGAAGATTCTTAAGATCAAGTCTTGAAGTTGGAAGTGCTCGATTTTTACAGCTATCTTTACATTCTCACCTATCCATCTGTCATCATCAAGGAATAATAAGTTCCACATAAACAAATTTTCCAGAATTCTAAGTTCTGTCAATTTTTGCCTCTTTCACTGTGCCTGTGTCTGCATATTCCCCTTGCTCTTGCAAATTGCTTCTAATCAGGCGCTTCCTGTTTGCAGTGGCCTGAGTAATCAGATAATCAATCTTTTTGGAATTATTCATAGAATAAAAGCAATCAAGGTCAGAGCCAAGGCCGGATCAGCTTGGAGGGTGCCTAAACTATTCACACACACACACACACACACACACACATTTACAGACTGGATCGTGCTATGTTGCTCAGGCTGGTCAAACTCCTGGGCTCAAGCAATCTTCCCACTTCAACCTCCCCAAATGCTGAAATTACCGGTGTGAGCCACTGTTCCTGGCTATTTTACTATAATGTATAAAATCTTGAAGTTAGACTCTCAAAGTTAGACACTATACTCATGGAGATCATCAAAATGGCCTGAGCATTTCAATATCAGTAAATCATCGGTTTCATTGTGCAAATATTTATTGACCCAAGGTCATGTTTTAACTTAGTCAGACTCACAAGGCTGTCTCACTCTATCAGCTCAGGCTAGCTGACCTCTTGACCCTTTCCTTGGGTGACTCATCCTAAGTTTTCTGTCTGAGGCTCAAGATATAAACTTTCAGCCTCAGATAAAGACTGCTTTTTCCCCTCACCACAAAGCACATGTCAAGATTTTATCTTCATCCCTCCCTAGGAAAGCAAATGCAATGAGACCATGTAGGATGCATATTTGGGAAGGGAGTCTCCTGGGTGGGTAAGACAGAAGGTAAGGATGCTGAAGGATTTGCAATAGAGAAGGTGGGTTTAGGGTATGAGGTCATAGTTCCACACTTAAGTGTGCATTAGATCCCTTGAGATTGTTAAAAAAAAAAAATCGGTTTCCATGGCTCCACTCTTAGAAATTCAAATTCGGAAGGTCGAGGGTTCAAACAGAAAACTGCAATTTTAATTTGTAGTCTGGGAAATGCTGATAACAAGAGGTCCAAGGACTGCTCTGGGAATCAGGTTTCAAGCGGCAGCACTGTTCACAGAGGGCACAGAGTACACAAATCAAAAGCAGACAGTGGTGAGCCACCCTTGCAAGGGAGTAAGAAGCCCTTGCTCTGATTCCGAGCACCATTTGTAAGAAAGCCAGAATAATTTGCTTGCTAAAAAGAAAAACATCAAAGATGAAATTAAGAAGCCTGTAAATATGAAGTATTGTAACCTCTTTTAATGAGAAAATTCTGGCGACAAAGAGAGCTATCAGATTCACTTCCAGATTTGAAATGACACCAGAGAGGATCTGTGTGTCATCTGGGAGATGGGGTTGAAAACCAAGTAGCCAAGAAGGGCAGAGGGTTTGGGAGTCTTTAACACATTAATATACAAAAGACAAATTTGAACGGATCATGGGACCCCTTTGATATGGGGCACATTCAGTTTAATACGGTTACTTTAGGTCAAGAGATTCTTAGCTCAGAAATAATTCTCAAATGGCATGTCTTTCTTGGGGAGCCCTCACCCATCTCCCAGCATCAGTGGCCACTGTCTTCTGAGGGTTTAAAGTCCCTCTAGTACCTATGCAGCTGCCACCTCAAAGGCAGAGTCCCCATAATCCAGATATCCCTTGCTCCTCCCACCTTCACCCTATTCAAATTCCTGTCTCTTAAGAACTGCTCTATCAGAGAAACAGCATTTGATAAATGTCCCCATGCTACGTGCCAACTCCCAAAAATGTGAAAAGCAAGCAACTTATTAATCCAAAGAAATGGCCTTTGATGATCATTTTAAATTTTATGGAAGCAGCCTCTTCTCCCCGACCCTCAAATTGTCCTGCCTACATAATGTTTGCACTGTCTGACAAGATAAAGAAGGCTAGTTCTAGCTAACAATCACCAACATCCATTGTTTACTCTGCACTAGGCACTATTCTAAACCCGTTAGTGTCCTAACTTGTTTAATCCTCATTTAACCCTAGGAGAGGCATATGATTGTTGTTCTGGATTTACCGATGAGGAAACTGAGGTGCGGCGAGTTTCCATAACTTGCCTTACATAGGTTAGCGTGGGATGTTCATAAGGAGTGGAGTTGGAATCTAAATCCAGGTGGTGTGGCTGGAGTTCCAGCTCTTAGTCACACCATCTACTACTATCTTTAAGACTGAAAATAGCTGTGGACTTTTAAAATCAATTACATCTACATTTTTTCTATGCCGAAGAGGATTATGATTTGCAAATTTTTCTAGACAGCTTTGATTACTCCTCTTAAACATACAAAAGAATCACTTTGATGTTCTACTGCCAATGTGCACAACCTCTTTGCTATCACCAGCCCCAAATCATCTCTAAAGCGATCCTTACGTATTCCTACTCCAACCCAGTACTGAGCCTCAAAATAAAGGTTCTGAGGTTGCTCTGCTCAGTCTCAAGCTAAGTTCTAGTTATGTTTCTCAGGCTAAAGAAAGGTCAGGCCCACTGGTGTTGTGTATTGTTAATTGGATCCCTGCTGGTGTTCCTCTAGTTCCAGCCAGGCTGGGCCTTCCCCTAGGCCCTTTCTCACTGTACACATTGGTACCCATGAGGCTGCAATAAGGGAAATCTGCCCTTAAGCATCAGCCCCGAAAGCAGCAGGGCTGGGCTACAGTTGCACTCAAGCAGATGGCCTAAACAAGTAGCTGCGGGCCATGGGGAGGATGGAAGGCTTCCCCAGGTAATGTAGCCTCAACCTTCAATTTGGCTAAAGCTCATCCAGATGACCAGGGAGAAAAAAATCATGGTGGCATGTGCAGAATGGCTTGACGCTAGTAAGGCTGATTAAGAGCTCAGTTTAATCAATCAAAACTTAGTATGTCCCCAGAATCGTCAAAAACCGTTAGTCAAGGGCATGAATAATATTCTACTTCCCCTATCCTCAGCTCTTAATCTTTCCAGGGCAAGATGCCCTGCAGGCTCAACCTTGAGAACGGATTGAAAATCAATACCACTGACGTGTTAAAACAATGTTTTTTGCACTTATAATTTTAGATACTTGAATACACACAAAAATGGTTAAGATAATATGAGGCCCCAGTACTTATCACCTAGCCCAACAGCCGTCAGTCCTTGGCCAATCCTGCCCTATCCACACCCATATCCTCAACCACTCCCTACCAGATACCTTATTATTTCATTGGAAAATATGTTACTATGTATCTCTAAAACAGTGGTTCTTAAATGGTGGTGAAGTTGTTCCCCTGGGGGATATTTGGCAATGTCTGGGGACATGTTTGGTTGTCACAGCTGTGGAAGGGGTGCTATTGGCATCTAGTGCGTAGAAGCCAGGGATGCTGCTCAATATTCTATAATGCACAGACAGTCAGTAGCACTGAGATTGAGAAATCCTGCTCTAAAAAGATAGAGACTTTCTAAAAACACAACTACAATGCCATTATCACTCATGAAAATAACAAATACTCTTATATTTTAACAAAGCATGAGGTGCCCAGGACAGGAATTAGACCCTTCGTGCTTATGGTTTTTATTTGAAAGCTAAAAAGATCTCCATGGGCATATGTATTAAGACCTCAAAGTAGCATTCAACAATTAACTCACATTGTGTCAGTCAACTCATGAGTCCTCAAGCTACTTTGAGAATATCAATTATGATTCTCAGTTTCAGATAAAGCCAGTGAAAGAAGGAGTTCCCCCTTTCATGTTGCTTTGAGTCCCCTCCTCTATTGGCCCCACTTCTGTTCATGGAATTTTAAAAATATACACAAAGTTACAGTGGAGGAGAAAATCAGAAATCACCCTGCCCCACATTCAACTTTCAGATGAGTAATCTAGGTCCAGAAGGCTTCATCTACTTTTCCAAAGAACACACAGCTGGTTTAAAAAATAGAAATAATACAAATAAAGGCTTTTTTTTTCATTCAAAATACAGGGTCTTATTTCCATTGAGGGCAATGGGTAAAGCATGTGGTAAGACCCAGGATTGAGCAGGAGGGACCCCACTGACTGGAGGAATGATTTGTGGTGCTAAGCAGCAGTTTGATGAACAGGACAATATGGGAGAAGGAGGGTCCTGAAATCGAAGAAGAAAAGTTAAATCTTCATTCCAGTGATTAATATGGCACTCTCCAATGTTGCTGAGGAAGCAAGTGGGAATGGCCAGGTTAGGGTTTGGATAGAGATGGGTTAGAAAAAAAAAGTCACATCAAAAAGTTAGTAAGATACGGAGGAATTATCCCCACTGCAGAGCAGGCGACTGAGCACATGCTGTCCTGCGTGGAAAAGCATCTAGGAACATGCAGGCACTAGGTGATCACGAACCATTCTTGTTATTGGTGAGAATCTTTAAAAGCAATAATGCTGGAAGCCAAGGCAGAGAGGTTAGATGAGGTTACAAAGAGCTGATCTGCTGCTTTTAAGGAGGTGCCAATAAACAAAGTCAGGAATAAATTACAACATGATTCCAGAAACAGAAGTGGAGACCTCAGCATGATGATCAGTTCTCGTTTCTCCTCTTTATTGCTGTTGGGTTGTTTTGGCTATGAGGCATTGAACTCTCTATTTGGAGAGAATTCGCCACTGTGCAGGTATTGATAGATTTCCCAAGGAGGAAGCTGAAGGACCTCAGACGATTCCGTCTCCCAGAGTTCTCTGTGACTCGGGCTTGAGCACATGACCTAGGCTCACCTAACCAGAAAGTTGCACCTAGGACTTTGGGTCTTGAGGGAGACAGGTGTGAGACTCTTCTTGGTGGCAGTAGTGGAGTCAGGAGCCCAGAGGTGTGAGGAGGCCCACAGGGGTGGTGGTGCGGAGAGTGAGGCCTTAACCAGAGCGCAGCGTGAATTGTTTTGTCCTTGATCATCAGGCCTGCCCCTGGTTCCTGTTTGTTTTCTGAGTCTGACCTTTCACTTTTCTAATGATTATATGAACTACCTATGTCCTTCCAATCAATTCCTTTTTTTGATTGGGTTATCCAGAGTTGGACTCTATGTTCTGTAAATGATTCTGACAGCCCATGTCACTGCAGAAAGATCATCCGATGGACATGTAGAATGGCCTGAGTTCTGAAGAAAAATAATATAGGACAAAGGCTTGCATAAGTATCTGTAATACCAGTAACGAGGTTTATTATTCCACATCTACCTGCCAAATCAGCAAATTCACAACAGTCTTCTAAATAGTGACCTTAAGAATTTATCTTGTCTTCTTTATTTTACTGAAATCATCAAGCCTATCTTCACAAATCAAAGTTCAGTGTGTACGTGAACAGCGTCACACAATGAAGGATGAGGATGAAATCTGGTATAATTATCACATGCAGTTTGCCACTGAGTACTATAAATACAAAATGTCTGGTAATCTGCTCACAGAGTCTATAAAAGAAAAAAGGAGAGAGAGAGAGAGAGAGAGAGCACGTGAAGACGCTATTCTAGATTACAACAGCAACACCTCTGTTAACACAAGTGCCTTCCTTCATAAACAGTAGGATTGGCTTTCATGCCCTGTGAGTGAAAATATATACTGAGACAATTTGGAGGGGGCAATAATTGAGAAACAGATCACAAGATTTTTAAATCACTGGACCTAGTTAATTTTGTTATTTTATTTCTAGGCATTTTCACAACTGCACAATGATATAAAAATATGATGTTTATATCAGCCAAGGGGAAAGAAAAGCTAGAATCCACATAAATAGCCATCAGGAAGGAACTGGTTAAAATATAATATCTCCATACAATGGAATACTGTGTAACCATGAAATGAGGAAGATGTATGTGTAATAATACACAAGGATGTCCAAAGTACATCATTAGGTTCGGAAAAAAGGCAAGTGCAGATGTATATTATGATCTTACTTTTTGAAACCAGAATTATTAGTTAATATGCTTCCGCTCACAGGGTTGCTGAGAAGAAAATCAACCAATTTCAGTTATATTTTTATAAGTACAGTATAGTAAACAATATTCTGAAAGCTTACCCAAGGTAATGTTAACATCCCTCTGAAAAATGAAACTGAGACGGGGTAAACTGTCATTTCTTTATCTGAAGCCCATATAGTTTTTAGAATTATAAAAATAAATTTAAATGCTGTGATTGTACTAACTAGAAAACATTGATTTGAACCCACAGGCTACTCAGGAAGCTCTTTCAAAGGAGTAATTGTTACTCATAATGTGATGAATGGATTATACTGATTTAGAGAAATATTAATTTGAAATACACTGTGATTCTGATTTTATGGGACTAAACCATAACCTCTTGATTTTTATGATGCTTTAAGATTATCTTGGTAATTTCCATGGTGAATGCTAATGGCCAAAGATTATCTCTGTGTCTCAGTTCCTTTTGTGTTGAGGAACCAATATGGATTCAAAGTTCGAATGTGTGTGTGAATTCTGAAACACTTGAAATCTGGACAAAATAAACTGGTGATTCAGAGATGGTTCAGTATTAAACACTGATAGTGTCTGACTAGTGATCAATTATTTTAAACCATAAAGAGGACAGCAAACTTCTGTGAATAAAGCACCTTTAAAGAAAACATTTCTGGCATGGCCTTAGGTAAATACAGAAAATCTTCTTAACTAAAATAGCATTAGGGGCCTGGCACGGTGGCTCATGCCTGTAATCCCAGCACTTTGGTAGGCTGAGGTGGGCAGATCCCTTCAGATCAGGAGTTCACGAACAGCCTGGCCAACATGGTGAACTCCATCTCTACTAAAAATTCAAAATATTGGCCAGGCACGGTGGCTCACACCTGTAATCCCAGCGCTTTGGGAGGCCGAAGCGGGCAGATCACGAGGTCAAGAGATCGAGACCATCCTGGCCAACACGGTGAAACCCGTCTCTACTAACAATACAAAAAAAATTAGCCAAGCGTGGTGGCACGCGCCTGTGGTCCCAGCTACTCGGGAGGCTGAGGCGGTAGAATCGCTTGAACCCAGGAGACAGAGGTTGCAGTGAGCCGAGATTGTGCCACTGCACTCCAGCCTGGTGACAGAGCAAGACTCCGTTTCAAGAAAAAAAAATACAAAAAATTCGCTGGGTGTGGTGGTGTGCACCTCTAGTCCCAGCTACTCAGGAGGCTGGGGCAGAAGAATCACTTGAACTCGGAGGTGGAGGTTGCAGTAAGCCGAGATGGCATCATTACACTGCAGCCTAGGCCACAGAGTGAGATTCTGTCTCAAGAATGAAATACAGCACAATACAATAAGATCTCATTAGGGACCTGTTAATGATTACCTATTTCACTAAACTGTTGAGGGATAGTTAGCAAGGCATGAGGGGTGTGATCACCGTAATGACTGCAGGTGCTCCATTTCAGCTCAAGGACTTTCAGATGGTATCACCAGGTTTCAGAGTGAGCTGACCCTCTCATTGTAGTACTGGGGTTACACACTTTTTACCTTGAGTTAAAACAACTAGAGAGCTCTGTCTTCTCCTTGAGGCTACCAGTGTGACATCACACCCCAGATCTGTTCTCAGAGGTGTATAGCTCTTGACAGTCAACCAAGACAGGAATGACCCAGCCTAAGAAAATGCTTCTCTTACAGGAGATTCAGGAGTGACAGATTACAGAAATGCCATTAGCCTAAATAACGCATCTTGGCTCGAAGGCAGTAGCACTTCAAATACTCTATGGGTATTTGTCCATGCCACCTGAATTTAAAAATCAGACAATGTGGTCACCATATCCAAATGCTTTTTAAAGAAAACCTTTAAGTTACTCTAGGCCTAAAGCCCTCACATTCTAGGAGGTTTCAGAGACTCTTGCCTTCTTCAAGGGTGTAATTTTCAATTGTTGTGACTGAAGGCCAAAATCATTCATGTCATGAATGGCTGCATGGGTCTTGACCCAAAGCTCAGATCAGTGAGCCAATTTCATAGTTTCTACAGCAGTTGAATTCACACAAAGTGATCTTGGGAGCCCCTATAGTCAGCAAGTTTTCTAATCCTTCCATAGATGCACCCCCAACAACATTCTGCACTGAAAGATGTAATTACAATCTACTGTGACCCTCTGAGTTGCCTTAGCAAGCTCACCGCAGATAAAAGCTATCTCTTTTGGACATTACTTGGAAGCTTGGAAGAACTTTCAACCATGCCAGAGCCAAAGTTGTGAGCAGGTGGCACTGACATGCTGAGTATTCTGGGAGTCGGCTTTGACTTTAGAGGAAGATTACGGAGTCTCCGTGGGTCCTATGCCACAATTTAAAAGGATAATTCCGGTAGACACTTCTGCTTTGTGGAAGATGTGTCAGGATGGACAGGGAAGAATAGGGTGGGAAAAGCCAATTATATCAACAGTAAGAGGGACCTTTTTACGTTTAAAGGAGGTGAATGGGAGAAATTTCAATGCCAAGATATATAAATATTCGTTGAAAAATCAGTATGAATCTCTGTTTTTCCCCAAAAACTATTGTCCCACCAACTTTGTGGGTAGCCAATTACAATCTTAAAAAAAAATCCAAGTATTGTGAATCTTTTCTGGTTTCTCTATAGTTAGATGCTCGGATCAACAAAGAAGAACTTAGGAAGCTTAATTTAATTTTCAGCAGGAGTCTTAATAGCATAACAACAACAACAACAAACGGGTGGGGAGCAGAGGCAACACAATAGAGAGAGTGCTTTGACCCCTCAGCATCAAACAATAAAGCAAACAGAGGCGCTGGAGCTGGTCTGGCCCTGGCAGACAGCCATTTTTGTCTTTGATACTCTCAGTGATCTTGTTGAAATACATCTTCAAAAACAGGAAATTGTGTGATTTTGATTTTCTGGCAACCTCGCCTTTTCTTGTGAACTGCCAACCAGACTATGAGCTGTTAACTTTGATTTACGCTAAAATAGGATGGAGGCAGAAACAAAAGTACTTCCTTCTCACTTAAATCTCAAGATTTTCAGAAGCAGCTATAAAGCTAAGTCAGTTGGGCTCATCAATGTGCTCAACAAACATTCCTGAAATGAGGCCTGTATAAAGGATGGAAGTGCACTTAGCTTTAGTTTTGCTTTGCAGCTAGAATGGGAAGGAAAATTCATCTTGATGAGAGTAGAGAGTGGTGACACTTTGCATGAAAACAGTATACATAGTTCTTAAAATTAAGTGGGTGATGATGCATATACTAAGTAATTAACAATTCCAGTAGACACTTCTGCTTTATCAGAACAAGAAAGCAAATTAACATAGAAATGTAATTGACTGTCTGTTTTTCCATCTTTATGTCAAGGGAGTTGACCTAGAACAGAGGTTGACAAACCTTGTCAAAAGGGCCTGATAGTAAATATTTTTTACTTTGCTGGGCAGGTGGTTTCTGCTGCAACTACTCACCTCTGCCACTGTAGTGTAAAAGCAGCAATAGACAATAGAGAAACAAATGGGCATGGCTGTATTTCAATAAAACTTTATTTACAAACATAGGCAACAATGTGAATTTGGCCCAGGGGTCATAGTTTGCTGCCTTCTGGTCTAGATGATTACACTTTATTCTCTCTGTGAAAGTATAATTTTGAGAGACAAAAGAGAAGAAAAAAACACCAGTTTGTTCTTCCTCTCTCTCTGACCACGGATTCCTTTTCCTCAATTTATATTCTAAAATGTCGTGGCCTTGGAGGGAGGAATCCTCTCTCTCCCTCTCTGCCTTCATTTTTTTTTTTTTTTTTTTTGAGACAGGGTTGTCTTTCTCTGTTGCTCAGGCTGAAGTGCGATGGCATGATCTCAGCTCCCTGCAACTTCTGCCTCCCGAGTTCAAGCGATTCTCCTGCCTCAGCCTGCAGAGCATCTGGGATTACAGGCACACGCCACCATGCCTGGCTAATTTTGTATTTTTAGTAGAGACAGGGTTTCTCCATGTTGGTCAGGCTGGTCTTAAACTCCCAACCTCAGGTGATCCGCTCCCCTCAGCCTTTCAAAGTGCTGGGATTACAGGCGTGAGCCACCATACCTGGCCTCTGCTTTCATATCTTTTGTCCACTGCAATCTGGCTTCTCCCTTCACCACACTTCAGAAACTACCAGGCAAAGACGTTGGGTACCCTCGTGATGGTCATAGTTTGTGGTGGCCATCCAAGCCTCAACTTTTTTCATCCCTCTGAGGTCTTTGAATTTACTGAACTCTCCACGGCTCTAAAAACTCTGTCCTTTTCTGTCCCTGGACTCAGCTCTCCAGCTTGTCCTCCTATCTCTTCAGTCTGTAGTGCTGGTTCCTTTTCCTTTGTCTCTGCCAAGGTCAGCTTTAGTCCCCTCCAGTCCCAATCTCCATGAGACCCATTGACCATCTCCTCTCTTATGGTATTTACTTGAGATTGCTAACCTAACTGCACCTTCATCTGCGCATGTCCCTGAGCTGAGAATCTTGGAGTCATCTTTAACCTCTGATTTTTGACCTGCAAACTGGTATGTTCCCATGTCACCAATTCCCTCTCCCCTCCCCTAAACCTTGAATCAGTCCCTTGTCATCAATTGGTTGTAAAATGCCCTCAGTTACCAGTCTCCCTCTACTTAAGGACCCAGATAGTCACTTAGATGATGAAAGAAAGTTCTCTTAAAAAATTGAAATCAGAAGCTAATTAATGGTTGGGCATGGTGGCTCATGCCTATAATCCCAAAAATTTGCGAGGCTGAGGGGGCCGATCATCTGAGGTCAGGAGTTCGATACCAGCATGGCCAACATGGTGAAACCCTGTTTCTAATAAAAAATACAAAAATTAGCTGGGTGTGGTGGCACACGCCTGTAATCCCAGCTACTTGGGAGGGTGAGGCATGAGAATCACTTCAACCCAGGAGGCAGAGGTTGCAGTGAGCTGAGATCGCGCCACTGCAGTACAGCCTGGGCGACAGAATGACATTCAATTTCAAAAAAGAAAAATAAAAAAGAAAACTAATTAATAAAAAAGCCATTTGAAAAGAGTAGGGCAGTGGAATATAGAGAGTTGACATCCAGGGCCACTGCATGACATTGATAAGCTATAGACACATTTCCCTTCGTGAGGCCCTTCCTCCACCAAAAAAAAAAAAATTAATAATAATAATATAAAATAATATACAAAATAAAAATTATATTTTATGATTCTGTTAATATAAACATAATATAATACCTACTGGATTATATTAGTTTTTTCCCTTGTTATTTTTCAAAGAAATTGAAGTAATTTTGTGGTCCCTCTACTCTGTGCCTAAAGGAGAAGTCAGTCCTGCAGATATTTGTCAGATGCAGGTAAAAGCACAAAAATTCTTTTTAAAAAAATCTAATAATGTAAAACGTTTCCCATTTTAAGCTGTTTGTCCTTCTTTTAAGGAAAAAAGTAATGTCTACCAACAAGATTAGAAATGTTGATGTGAATATCAGAATTACAGTTATCCATATAATATAATATTTGGTGATACTATTAGATACCAAAATAAGAATGAGAAAATAAATATTGATATGCTCTATGTGTGCTTTAATAATAAAGTGAAAGTCAGCTATTACTCTTTTGGTTACCACTACAGAACACATCAATCTCAAATAAAAACACTCTACATCTTCCATTCTATAAATCTCTTGAATATGTTGTATCTTATTCTGACTCGTTTGATTACTTCATTGGTTCATCCAGCAAGCATTTGTTAAGCACAAACCTTATCCCAGGAATTGTGCTAGCTCTGGCAATACTCTGTGTAAGTATGGTACCTTCTATTATAACTGTGACATTTACTGCTCTATTAATAGGCCTATTGTTAGATCATTCAGAAGTTGCCATTCCCACACAGTTGTCTCAATTATCCATGACAACAAAGATAAGCCATAAGCCATGGTTACAATAATGCAAAAGTGATTGGAACTTCACCTTAAAAGGTATTTTGTGGATTCTTAATGGGGTGGAGGTGGGTGGGATTACAAGGAGAGGGTACTGGCATGTCTTGTTAATGATTAGGCTTTTATGGCATGTCAATTCCATTCTGCAAGAGCAGAAAAGATGAACAATGTGTTAGGTTTGAATTTCTCAAACAAGGGGTTTTGAGAAACATAGGGCATTATTAATTTTATATTAAGGCAGCCTATTAAGGATCTGAGGCAGCTCCTTGTCTTGGGCTTGTTGTTATAGACTGGACAGGGAAAATGTGGCACATACACACCATGGAATACTATGCACCCTTAAAAAACGATGAGTTTGTGTCCTTTGTAGGGACATGGATGAACCTGGAAACCATCATTCTCAGCAAACTGATGCAAGAACAGAAAATCAAACACCGCATGTTCTCACTCATAGATGGGTGTTGAACAATGAGAACACATGGACACAGGGAAGGGAGCATCACACACTGGGGTCTGTTGGGGGGAAATAGGGGAGGGACAGCGGGGGGTGGGGAGTTGGGGAGAGATAACTTAGGGAGAAATGCCAGATATAGGTGATGGGGAGGAAGGCAGCAAATCACACAGCCATGTGTGTACCTATGCAACAATCTTGCATGTTCTTCACATGTACCCCAAAACCTAAAATGCAATAAAAGAATAAAAATAAAAAAAGGCTCAAACTCTTAATTAAACGTGTGACCTAGTATAATGAGTTTAGTTTTCAAATTTAGAATCTCTCTCCCTTTCTCAAGATTGCTGGGAGGAACATATGGCCATGTATATAATGTGCCTGGCACAAAGGGAACACTCATTGAATGTCAGCTCTTCATTTGCTGGAGCCAATCCAACCTGTAACATCAACAGTTGACTCAGATGTACTCTGGGATAAATTGTTGTGCAGTTGTCTGTCTTACACGGGGCACGGGCACAGAGTGCACAAAGGAGATTACTTTGGCTAAGAAAGCCCTAGCTAATCAGTTACCATAGGCCACGGTGTGTCCATCTCAACACTGTTGACATTGGGGGCCAGATAATTCCTTGTGGTAGGGCTGTCCTGTGCATTGTGAGATGTTTAGCAGTAGCCCTGGCTTCTACCCACAGGATGTCAGTAGCTCCCCCATCCCCAGCTATAAAAACCAAAAATGCCTCCAGACATTGCCAACTGTCTCCTGGGGGGCAAAATTGCCTCCAGTTGAGAACACCAGCTTAGATGATAACCTTCAGCCCTGAAGACCTGGTAGCTTGTCATGAGAATCAAAGGAAAGAAGATGAGTGAAAATGAAATTACCTGGTTGCTTTGTAAAGTCCAAACCCTGAAATTCTCAGTGCTGCCTGCACTTTTCTATCACCTGGGGAGATTTCACCGTCCTGAGGCCCAGGCCGAACCCCAACACAGTTAATCAGAAACTTAGTGGGTAGGATGGAGGTGGCAGTGTGTTTTGGAATTTCCTGAGTGATTCCAGGAGACGCCAGGGTGGAGCCCCTCTGCCCTAAACTGAGCTGTAATTCTCAGGACTGGGTGGTAGACTTTGCCACTTGATGAGAGGGCCGTAGCCTATGTCTCTACATGTATGCACAGCATTAATTCACGTATAGACAAACACAGCATTTGCTGACGGCCCACCATGTGCCAGCCATGGTGCTGAGTGCTGGAGAAGCAAAGTTAACAAAGACCTTTAATTGGAGGGAGTCTTGACAAGCCCATTGAAAAGGGTCTTGATAGAGTTTGCACAGGGATCATAGGTGAGGGTATTTGTGCAGAGTATGTCAGATAAGCCTTTCTGAAAGAAATGAATGTTTTCATTTATTCTTAAACAGCTGGAGCCTAGAATTTGCTGCTTCATTTGAGTATAAACTTTTGCTAAGAGTCTAAGAATTGGAGAAAAGGCTGAAATGTAAATGAACATGAAGCCTTCAAACATCTGGAGGATTATCAGTAGAGAAACTTCCATCTCCTGTGCTACCAGCCCCATCTGATAAATTAGCAATTTGATTCGCTATTAGAGCATAAATCACTAATTCAGGCTACAGAGTATGGATGTATACAGTCTTTAAGTTATTAACCCAGTGATCACGTCTTAGATTTCTAGATGTTTTCAAAATGAACAATTGTTTTCCAATGTTTTATTATTAGACATTTCAAACACACAGAAAAGTTGAAAGCATTTTGTGGAAAACATTCATGTTCTCACTACCTAGATTCCATCATTGACATTTGGCCACACTGTTCTTGCTCATCACATATCCAGCCATCTGGTTGTCCCTCTGTCTGTCTATGAATCCAAGGGTGCATTTCTTTCAGTTAGTTCTTAATGACAATAATAAAAGAGTGAGTGCTGCTTTGAAAGTTGGTGTTATTTCTACTTTTGTTATGAAGCATTATCATTACTTGTCAGCTAATTCACATAGGGTGGAGTAGGGTGTTGGGGATAGGAGGGGGTTATGCCTCCGGTTATTAGAAACCAATTCTCTAAATTACTGTACTTATTCTGATAACTCTTGAGAAATCACCTTTAAATTTGCTTAAACATTTCCTGTGGTCTTTGTAGATAATCTGTAGTGGGATAAAATAAAATTGAAGTGACCATCTTTGCCCTAAAGGCTTTGGTTAGCTCACAAAACCTGTTTCCTCAACCCAGAGTTGCTTCAAATAGACTTCCTCCCTTTACAAAGGCTTAATGATATGTGTATTGAGTTGTTTCTTTCTGAGAGACATCTCACAAACACTCCAGCTGGGAAAAAGAGATAATTTGCTCCATCTGAAAGTTTAAAAGAAGAATTTCTTCAGGGTTTTGCAACTTGGACACTTGGTGTTCTGAAAAGAATGTCTTTGTGTCTGTTTAACATGGCAGATTCCTTTTCTGTTTGTTTCTAGGAGGTTATGCCAAAGAAGTAGCTCTGTAATCCCCATTTGTCGTCACCTGACATAAAATTCCGCTTTGTGATGGAGAATTGTTCCTTGATTTGACATTCTTTTAAAGAAAAATGAGCCGGCATTGAATTCTTAGCTGAATACCACTAGTTGATGTATGTGTGTGTGTGTTTCCAATTATAGGCAGAACCTGGTATAGTACTTTCAGCTGAAATCTTTGATGAAGCATATGAAAATTACATTGATCCAGATGGGATAGAAAGCTGTAAGACTGGTAGCACAAACCCCTCAGCAAGATTTTTCTTCTTTCTTAATGTTACACATCTTAAGCTCGAAAGAGAGGGAAACCTGAGGCAATCATGGCTTAAAATTGCCCAAGATGGCTCATTGGCTAATTTGGGTACCAAGTAGATTGTGCGGAAATGGGGAAAGCTAGCTGGTGGTATTTAGTGTCAGTAATTAGGAATTCTCTTTAGGTTATGGAGAACTCTTGGATATAAAGGTGAGCTGCCTTGTCAGGGGAAGATGGCTTCCGACCCAGCCATGGAAATAATTGGGCTGGGCGCGATGGCTCACGCCTGTAATTCCAGCACTTTGGGAGGCCGAAGCAGGCGGATCACTTGAACCCAGGAGCTCAAGACCAGCCTGGGCAACATAGTGAGACCCCATCTCTGCAAAAAATAAACAGTTGGCCAGGCACGGTGGCTCACACCTGTAATCCTAGAACATCCGGAGGCTGAGGCAGGCGGATTGCCTGAGCTCAGGAGTTCGAGACCAACCTGGGCAACATAGTGAAACCCCGTCTCTATTAAAATACAAAAAAAATTAGCCGGGTGTGGCAGCGTGCGCCTATAGTCCCAGCTACTTGGGAGGCTGAGGCAGGAGAATTGCTTGAACCCGGGAGGCAGAGGCAGAGGTTGCAGTGAATGGAGATTGTGCCACTGCACTCCAGCCTGGCAACAGAGAGAGATTCCATCTCTAAAAAATAAAAATAAATAAATAAAATAAAATTAGCTGGGCATGGTGGGACATGCCTGTAGTCCCAGCTACTTGGGAGGCTGAGGTGGGAGGATGCCTTGAGAGTGGGAAGTTGAGGCTACAGTGAGTGGTGATTGCACCATGGCAGTCCAGCCTGGGTGACAGAGCGAGACCCTGTTTAAAAAAAAAGAGAAAAGAAAATCGATCACATCATGAGAAATCTACACATAAAGTCTTTAACTTTGTCTATCCACTACAGAATCATGCAATGCCCAGTGTGAGGGAGTGAAGTAGGATAAGAGAAAATTACCTGCCCCTGCAAGGAGTCAACAATTTTCTTAGATAAAACAAAAGCACAATCCATTAATAAAAGGAGGCAGCTGGGCGTGTTGGAAGCACATAGCGGGAGGGAGCCTGGCCCCCACCCACAGGGTGATGGCCATTCCACCCAAAGGGGCAGGGGTGGCTGGAACGAGCAGCAGGGCGAGGTCCTAGGCCCCGTCCACTTGGTCTTCATTCATCAGAGCAGGGTCCCTGACACTCCCCAATTCTGGGTTCTTGCGTCCCTCCCCAGGATGAGGAGCTGGAAGATTGAAGGGAAAGAGGCCTCAGAGAGAGCCACCCCGAGACCACAGCAGCCATGGACCGTCCCTGATGGGGAGGGCGTGCCTGCAGGGGGCGTGGCCCCATGCTGACCGCGTGCACACTGAACCGACCAATCAGCGAGGAACGCGGGCTGCCCGGCCGGCTGCTCTTGCAAGAACGGAGGACCCAGGCCGTCAGAGGAGCCTCGTGGTGCCGGCCTCTGAAGGTCCTCTGAGGGAGCGATATCGGGGGTCCCTCAGGTGAGGTGCCCTCGGTGGGAAGGTGGGGAAGGCGGGCATGAGGCCCTTTGTGGACAAGGGTGTGAAGGGTTGGGCAGCCAGGCTGACCTGTGAGGAAATGGCCCAGGTATTGTTACCTGGGGCCTGGGTCAGGGGCAGGCTGGGGTGGGTCAGGGCAGGAAGCTGGAGCTGCCTGTATGGTCCCCAGGGCCCAGGAGGGTCTTGGGGGCCTGTGCATGTGTGAGAGGATTGGGGGGCGGGTTGGGGGTTCAGCGTGGGTCCGTCCTGTCTGGCCACCCATCAGGATGGGATACTTGGGGTCACCAGGGGTCCCCTGACATCCAGGCTGGTAAGTGTCATACTTACCAGAAACAGGTGCATACCAGAAACAGGTGCATACCAGCTCATTCCTATGGAGATGGCTGGGGAGATCCTGTATCACCCCGTGGCCCTCTGGACCACACGGGGTCACTCAGGAACCCAGGGGCAGGGCCAAGCTCTGTCGCAACGGCACTGCAAGAATCCCGCAGTAGGTTATATGAATTAGTGGATGACAAGACTGTCTTAAATGCCTTCTTCTCATATATAGCATTTAACCTAAGTATTTAACGTAATGTGTTTGATAAATCTTTGTTACTTACCTTTTTGATTGTGGAATGTGAGAATGCTTCTAACAATGGTAAATCGAGAGGGATGGCTTTTCTTTCATACACATGGAAATTTAATTGTTTGGGGGATATTAGAGGACATTGGAGGAGAAACAGCTCTATTCGTTCATTTTAGTGTACACAGATTAACTCATATGAGTTTTTATTTTAGCTTTTACTTTGGATTTGAGGATACATGTGCAGGTTTGTTATATAGATAAATTGCATGTCACGGGTTTGGTGTACAGATTATTTTGTCACCCAGGTTATAAGCATAGTACCTAATGAGTGGCTTTCATCCTCACCTTCCTCCTACCCTCCACCCTCAAGTAGACCCAGGTGTCTGTTGTTCCCCTCTTCCTGTCCCTATGTACTCAGAGTGTTTAATATGAGTTTTTCATCTTCCTAATTCAGCTATTCTATTGGCACAACTTTCTGATTTTGTTTCAAAGTACCAGAGAAAATTGAATTCTCTAAAATGATTTTCTGTTATTATTCCAGTAATAAGCTGTGCAGTCGAAAAGGAAAGACAGCTTTTCTACCCAGTGAGAAACATGTCATTGGATTCAAAAACGCATGAACTTTATATTGCCATGTGAAATATTAGTTGCACTGACTGTTATAGGACCATATTTTCAAAAATGTTTGAGAAAATTTCTGTAGAGATGATGGAGACAATACTCTTATTTTTAAAAAGCTCAATTCAGTTTTCAGCACTTCCGTAGCGATAATTCATACAAGCAGTATGTTTGGAAAGCTTTGCTCTGCTTAGTGGTGACAAAGTGCTGGTTTTGCAAGCTGCCTAATACATTGAGAGTTATAGATGGAGACTATATGTAAAAAATATTTGTATTATTGTGCAGATCTTTTATGATTGCTGAAAACTATTCTTAGCCATTGATGGTAGATCTCTGATGTGAAACCATGTTTAGGAAAGCATTCCTTGAAGTATTGCAGTTTTCTGAAACACAGCACTATGGATAAAAATGTCATATAAAAATATTTCAGAAAATATTTCAAACATGTTTTTGAATGTATTTCTTTATTTAAACCTAAATTTTAATACCCATTGACTTTGCTTCTTTTACTAAAATATAGTTAATAGCATCAATCACCAAATTGCTTAAAAATACTTTCATTGTTGTGTGTTAACTTATTTCTACCCTTTTGATGGGCTTATTAAATACTTTGTGCTTTACGTAATGAGTTGTTACAGTATTTCATGGAAGCACGTCCTTTGAATTGTAGGACATTTCATAAATGTAGAAATTAAAGTGTGTGTTTATAACCCTTTCTGCACACTTAAAAAATAAAAACTGTTTTAATTATTTGCTTTTTTATCATCTGTCAATTAAATGATTTGCTGTTATACCAATTGAAATTGGAATACTAATATTAATACCTGAAAGTTTAACAGAAAATAAGTGAGTAAATCTTGCTTTTTGAAATGATCTTTGCATTTTACACTTTAAATGTCCTTCTGATACTGCTCTAATAGTCACTTAGGAAGGACTCCTTTCAGAATGAGAGTAAACTCATTTCACCTTTTCCCAAAAAGAAGATTTCAGCTGCTATTACTCCCTTGCTACTTTATAGCATAAATTAGGTCAAGACAATTTTGGTTTGAATAGAATTAATTTTTCATCTCTCTGTGATGTATGACCTTGTTACCTATTATGTGTTAGAGGCAGAAACATGATTATAGAATTTCTCTGAAGTTGCTGAATGTCCTTGAAGAGTTTATCACAGATGAGCAGAAAGATGAGGAAGGACAAGGAGAAAAGGAAGAACAAATTGTGGTATCGGGCTTAGCTTTATGATTAACCTATTGCATCAATGTCTCAGGTAGTAATAGTTCATGCAGACATCCAGCAAAGAAGGAAGAGAGCATGAGCCCAGAGAGGGGGGCCCATTAGTGGACTCACGGACTAGGGGAATATAATTGCCACGCAGAGTTAGGGGTCCAACTGAGGTCGGTGTCTTAGCGATTAAGAAGCTAAAGTGAGCCCAGTTGGCATGTTTGTGCAAGAGCAGCTGTAGGGTTGGAATTTCCTGGGTTGGGGTGTAGCCAAGCATGTTGATAGAGGGAGAGTTGGGCAGGGCATAGATGCAGGGATGGGGTTATGATGACTGGTTGTGGAATTTCAGCTGGGACTGAGTTACCTGAGCACATGGGGGTGGGGCATTGGGCAGTGAAAAGTGCTCCATTCAATGGGCGTCAGGTCCTGACTGATTCTTGAGCTGTAGTACTGAAGTGAGTGACCTACAATGGCAGGGAAGTAGTGGCTGTATGTTGGGAAGATGGAGAAACAGCTGAGTGCAGTGGTCAAGGGCTGGGGCTCTGGAGCCTCATTGCTTGGGATCCAACTCCAGTTTGACCATTGCTAGCTCGGGAACCATGGGCAAAGTATTTATCTCTGTTTCTTTATCAAAGTTTCTTCATCAAAGAATCCTTATCACAACACAAATAATTTTTATCAAAGTTTCTTTATCTACAAAAGGAGACATGGTAAGAGTACCTACCTCAGAGTTGTTTGGAGGATTAAAGAGTTCCTATGTAATGGGTTTATTTAAATTTTTCAGGATGCAATCTCATCCCTGGTTGCTCTTTATCATTGCTATTATTAATATTATGTAGATATTGAGGTCATTGGGAATAACAAGATTTAGGGGATGACGGTGTGAGTGCCACACAGAGGAGAAGAGAACATTGTTGTTGGAGATTAGGTCAAGGTGCAGAAAGGCAATCATTATTGGAAGGTTCGTCTATGTACATATTAAAATGACCAAGATTTAATACATGTTTAAAATCTTAGTAAGAGAGAATGTTTCTTAATTTCTGTATAGATCTTATCTGTCATCAACAAATTACAGGAAAGGTCATCAAATACTCTTCATTTGAAATCAAGAATTAGGATGTACATGTTGAATATGTATAAGAAAGAAAATTCTTTACTCCATGACTGATGAAAAAGGTTATTGTTTTAGCCTATGAGTGGTGACACAGTTGTTTCAAATTGGTCATAAACGTTGTCTAAAAGAAAGTGTGCAGAAGTATTGTCTCAAAGAATATTTATTTAAAGCTAATACATAATTATGTTTTGTAAGTATTAAAATTTTTTGGTTTGTGCTTCCAGAAAATATTTCGAGAGCAACAAAAGAGGTGACAACAAGATGGGAAAGGAACTGAAAGAAATTGAGCCGCCACTTGAGCAATTCACAAAGGTCAGTTCTATTTGGTAACACAATACATTCTTATAAAATACAACACGTGCATAAAAATAGAAGACAGTCTACTTGTTTCCGAATGTATGGAAAGACCTTTTGATTATATATTTTAAATTACTTACCATTTTCACTTTGAATGTATTGTTTCAGATTTAACATAATTGGTAAATGTATTTTTAGGATTCATGAATAGTTTTGTGGGAGTTATTTAGTTCAGGAAAAGGTAAATTGGAAATTTTACCTAGAAATATAAATCTTGTGTATAAAATTGATACTTTATGAACACATTAATGAAGACATTATTTTGAGTTTTTAAGAGATCAGCGACAAATCTTTAGTGGAAGGCAGGAAGTCCATGAATCCTTTCTGGATGTCTTTTTCAGTTGTCTTGTTTCAACAGTTTTAGTTAAATAGGAAGCAGGCAAGTGTTAACTACTGAGTATCTCTTTTATTTCCTGCTGTAATGTAGGAGTGTTTTATGGCATACTCACTTTCCAAATTATAGTGACTAGTAATGGTTTTATATGACAATTTGCAATCATAAGAGATGGTTCTGATGTATAACAGAATGGGAAAGCCAGTAGATTATTAACACGTTGTGAACTGGGAATTACCTGCTGTCGTACAGCACATTAGCAAATTGTCATCAGACAATGACCTTTTCTTCATGTAGATGTATATTATTTAGGAAACAATGGAATTTCTTTTGAGAGGTATTCTTTTTAATAACCTTGTGAAAAGACATGTTCATATGTCACTCCTCTACAATAACTGAGATGTGTTAAATAAACTGGGGAAAGAGTTTGAAAATAAAATTTTCAAGCAACTTGAGGATTATCTATACACAAAACAGTTATTTATATAGAAGTCACGTATACAGAACATGTTGCTATAATGTTCCCCAGAAACCACTTATTAATTGGTATGAACATGAGACTAGAAAAGTTTCCTGTCAATGTTAATGCTACATGTTACCATTTAGGGTAGGAACTTTGCTATCATCTTGGACTCTTCTGAATCCATTATCCTTCCCATGCAGTTATCACCAGGCAAGTTTCACCTCTGCAATGGTCCTTTAATTTCATTCTTTAAATTCCCACTGAGGCTGCCCTAGTTCAAGACTTGATTCTTCCTTGCTCATACTATTAAACTCTTCTCTGAGTTCTCTTTTCTCTTCTGAGCCATTCTTCATTGATCAGCAATACTATCTTCCTAAAACTCTTCCCTTCCTAAAATGCTTCCTAGCCCTTCCCTCTTCCCAGCCTGTCAGTGGTACCCATGTCTCAGTGCTTAGATATTCAGAGACTCTCCCCTTTACATGATGACCCCCTCTTAGGCTTGTTTTGCTGCCCTCTGTCTTTGCTCCGGCCTCTCCAGGTTGACCGCCTTCCCTGAAGGACCCCCCCGTTACTCCAATACTTTGCACATGCTATACCCACGAAATGCTTTTAAAAACTTTTTTTTTTTTTAACGATTGAAATCTTGTGCTAAGTCAGTCCACATCAGTCTACTTGGCTGCATGTCCGAATAAGTTGCCCTTCCATAGCGGTTACACAGTTTTTGTATTACTTTTTTTTACTCATGCATTTGCTCATGTCACAGGAATATGGAAGAGATTGTGTATTTATTTTTTAACTTCTTCCTCAGCATTAACACACAACATTTTAGGGAATAGGAACAGCTGAACTATTTGTTGAGGGAATAGTATATGTTTCAAACATAGTTATGTTTTCTCTAATTTGATGAGATCATATCACAGACCATTTTATCCCTTCAATGGAAACCATGTCATGTGGACTATTAGTGATAATAAATGGGTCACTACCTGGTGAAACAATATGGTATTTCATGATGTAAGACTGCCAGTCTTCTTTTGTCTTTGCTCCATCTTGACCATAACATGTTCATGAAACTATTTTCTTCAAGCAAAGTACATGACTGATGGACCTGCCATAATAATATTTCACTGAAATCTGGCATTAAAAAATTTAAGTATTTGGAGCTCCATGTATTGATTATAGTTTTTAAATTTGAAATAAATAAGCAGCATCCTTTGAATATTAAAAGCTGTTTCCTTTTGACATTTAATTTACCTTTTAAAACGTGAGATGTAAAGTGATGGTTTGTCAGTGAACTAGACTTTTAGAGTATTGAGGACTTAGAAGAGTGTGATGAAAGTACTCTTTTTAGTGAAGAAAGCCAACTTAAAAAATAAATCGCCATGTTCTAAAATAAAATTGTGTTAGAGATTGTAAGTAGTGCGTATTTAATCTTAAAAACTCAGGATTGATGTAAGCACTGGAATATTTCATTTGTAGAAATGTGTATCGCAATTACTTAAATTTCTTTTTTTGAAACAGCTGCAACAACAGTTGCCACTTATTCAGATGTCTCTTCAACCTCTGTTATTTTGATGACTGACAAAAGAACTTGAACCTATGTTACATGATACAAGCAAAACTTGAGCTACACTAAACCACATGACAGTGTTTAGTTAATTCTTGTATAAATTAGTATATCTCCTCTATAATTAGTCTGTTTGTTAAATGCCAGAACATGTTTCTATGGTCTGTTGACTGAACCCTAGGCAGTTCTGTGAGAAAACAGCAATTGCACAGTTACATACACAGTCAATTAAATTTTAACATTAAAGATAATTTAGTTTCAGGTTCGGCCTCTGTGGTTCTGTATCAGTTCCAAAAATGTGGAAAGCACAGGCATGGAAAAGCACATTTTTCTCTAATAAAAGAAGACCTATGTTATTTTTACATTCTTTTGTATTTACTCATTAGGTTAAAGAAGCAATTCCAATGAAATCATGACTTCAAAAAATATATATACTCTGTGGCCTTATCAAAATTATTAAAAGTACCTTAACATCTGTGTTCTTGAAAAAATTAAACCACTATTAATGATTAAGACAACTGAGCAAGATATATTAATATCAGTGCTCAGCCATACTGGCTTGTGGGTATTTATTTCCATAAACATCAAATTGTCATTTAGTTTGTTTTGGTTCACCATTCAATGATACCTCCTCTTAGCATTGAATGAAAGTGTTTTGTTAACATTTATGTATGCTTACAATTATTTCACATCCGTGGTAAGGTAAATTATGTAGAGTGCTTTGTTTTTCAAGTTTAATATTTGTGGAGTATGTGGAAGTTTAAGTATACATGCATCCAAAAATTTGAATGATGAATTCTCATACCTTTCCTTTTGTAATGTGCAGTTTTTACACATAACAACATACAAAATGTTCATTTGGAAACACTTTATTTAGTAAATATGAAATTCAGAATATATTTGGAATAAGTCAGTTAAATGTATTCTTTTGCCAAGTTTCTGAAATTCCATTCATGAATTGTTGAAAACACAAAACTCCCATTGGGAGGAGAGGAGCGACCTCTCATTTTTCCTTGTGCTTTTTATTTTAATTGGCCCCTGTATACCACTCTTGTCTTTTCTAGGTTTTCCAAGTTTAAGAAAAAACATACAAGTTCATTCAGAGTCTGTTTTTCTGCTTGCAATCACTTATACAGGAATAAGTGAGTCCTTATGGAGAGCAGTTAATTCCTAAAGTTTGCATTTTCATAAAGGATTTTCCTTTTACTCAAAATGTGTGTTGGTGTATAAGTCTAAGTATTACTTCAAGTTTCTAAGAAGATCCTTATTTGAGATCTGCAGAGGTCCATATGAGAGTTCTGTTATACATACTGGGCTTTGTAACTGTTTATTCTACAGTAGAAGGATGAGAATTAGGACACGATGTACTTAGTGATGGAACAGTTGATATTTATGCCACCCCTTGCTACCTCAAATGAGTAACTGTGTACTTTAAGTCACTTTGGCAGATATTCTGAAGAGAAGAAAGTTTTTGTCCTTAAACGTTATTAGAGGTATGTGTATGTCTGTGTATAAATGTGTATATATACATATGTGTGTATATGTATAGTTGCATATACATATATCTATATATAATATGCATATATGTATATGCGAATATATGTACACACCCATATATATATGTCTTTATTTTTTAGAGTTGTTTTTAGTTCACAACAAATTGATCTGAAGGTCTAGAGATTTCTCATTTACCCCCTATTCTCCCACCATGGCATTCCCCGCTATCTATATCACCCACCAGAGCGGTACCTTTGTTACACTCCGTGAAATTACATTGACACATAATTATCATTGCAAGTCCATGAATTACTTCAGGGTTCACTCTTGGTTTCTGTTTTTTTAGTGACTGTTTTTCTCAAGTCACCTGTGCTATAAGCCCCTGTTTTATTTTTCATAAAGAGAACATTTAATTCATACTTTTTTGGGACCATGAAATTTTAGGTTAGAATATCAGAATCAAGTTACACTAAAACAAATGTAAAGATTCACTTTTCTCCCAAAAATGGTAAGACAGATAACATTTATTTATATACATATGCTTGAAAAATTGTAGTTAGTGCTTTTAAATTCTAGATTGAAGCACAGATTTTCTTTTGTTCCATAATAATCACCTCCTTTGAAGAATGGCTGACATCAAGGGCATCATGTCTCCTAATACTGTCTCACTCAACAGCTGAATGTTGAAATGTACAGTCACAAAGCCCTAAATATATCCCTAGAACAATGATGCAGTGAACAAAATTCAGAGATTATATGCAAAGACAGCTCCCAAGAAATTTTGCCCACAGACCAGTGGCAAGTCCTTTCCTTCAGCAACTGGAATCCAGGAGAAACAGAGTCTGTTGCCTCTGCCTCTTGGAGAGGGGTTCTCCTGATACCGGAGGGAAACAGCCATCTCATCTCCCTGATGTTAGTTAAAATTTCATTTTGGGTTGATAGGTTAATATATTGGTGAAGACATCTAAATTAAGGTGATCCAGTCAAATCACAAATACTTGACTCACTCCTTAGGAGGAGCTTAACTCTGCCCTGCATTTCTGTGCACACATCTTATTTATTGTGCTCACAGAAGCTCTGAGATGTAAAATTGAACCAGAACCAGACAGCGCATTGCATTCTTATCCGGCTCTCTCAGCGCTACTCACCCAAAGCACATTGAAATCAACTCTTCTTCTTCTTTGTAAAACAGACACTGATGATGATATCTGTGTCAGAGGGTTACTGTGAGTGTCAGGGGAAACGGATGGTGAGAAGGTTAGACACATGGTACATGTTGAATAAGCATTAGCTATTAGTTACCAATATCTTCATGATTTTCCTTGATATATATTAGTTGTAAATGTGTATGGGGTAAATGTGATATTTTGATACATGAATATGTAAAGATCAAATCAGGGTAGTTGGGATATTCATCACCTCAAACTTTTATCACTTTTTGTGTTGAGAACATTGCAAATCTTTTCTAGGTGTTTTGAAATACAGGATAACTGTAGTTACTCGAGTGTGATACTGAACACTAGGACTTATTTCTTCTCTCTAACTGTATGTTTGTACCCATTGTCCAGCATTTCATTTTCCTTGTCATTCCCGCTACTGTTTCCAGCCTCTGGTGACCACCATTCTACTCACTACCTCCCTGAGATCAATTGTGTCCAGGAATGAATAGCAAGTAAGTGGTAAAGATGGACTAGCTCATAGTTAATAATCATGACTGGTCTGTTCTTTGTCTGCTACACTGTCTTTCATCTATGTGCAGCAAGTGCCTACATTAGCTGGGTGTGGTGGTGCACACCTGTAATCCCAACTCCTCAGTAGGCTGAGGCAGGAGAATCGCTTGAACCCGGGAGGCCGAGGTTGCAGTGAGCTGAGACTGTGCCACTGCACTCCAGCCTGGGTGACAGAGCAAGATTCCATCTCAAAAAAAAATAAATAAGTCATATATTTTGGTCATTTGCCAAGTACTTGGCTGTTTGGTATACACGAAATAAATTATCCAGTAAAAAAAATCTCAGATCTTTCCAGCTATTTTTAATCACGTACACCTGTAAATCTTAAGTCTATAAAGAAATACCTAACCAGCACATTGGATACAAGACACAAAAGTCTCACATAGGACAATAGTAACTGAAGTTCTGAATGTTATCTTAGGAAATTGCGATCATTAGGGGGCAAAAAATCCTTAAAGCCTTAAAATTCTACTATGTGGTAACCACCGTTATACACGCATGCATTTCCCTCTTCATATTTGCGAAGCTGATGGTCGTGTTTCCTTTTTAGGGTGGAAGAAAAAATTATCCATTAAGTGAAGGGAAGGAAAATATGGGAAAAAGAACCATTCTTTGAAGGCACCTATTGTCCAAATCATGAGGAAGAGCTTTTAGCTCTGAGTTGCACAAATGGCTTTGGTTGTGTTTCTGTAGGATACTGGGCGAGGTCACCTGTTTCACGATAGCTGTGTCCTCAGACCCAGTGAGGAGAAGTGTACAAAATGTTGATTGGATAAATGTGTTACATTGCTAGTTCATACCTCTGTGAGCCTCTCTTGAAGCCACTGCAGGGAAAATTTCTCCATCTTTTCTTTGTTCTGTTACCATTCAATCTATTCATCTATTGCTTGAGAAATGTTTTTGCAGTAACAAATCGTTGAGGTTTGAAAACCAGCTATGATTAGTTTAAGAACTCTTGATCCCACCCAATTTCAGCCTGTGCTGGGATGTCTATTTCCTTTGTAAATTAAGGCTGCCTCCCCCTTTGGTGATTACTAGGGCTGATTGGTTCTGCCCTGCATTTCACTGGAGCCCCTGTCTGTTCTTTGGCTCACCTTCCCCTGCCCTCCCTTATTTGTAGAGCCCTGAAGGAGGCAAGTTTCCTTTGAATGTCATTAACACTTTGTAATTAGCTAGGAAGCCAAGGAGAATACCAAACGTCCCTTTCCCACCATGCTGCAGCCTGCTTTGTTTTCTCCTCTCAACCCCAAGCAGGAACTGGCTCAGATATGATGGCCCCTCTACAGGAAGAGTGACTGATTTCATTGGGAAGTAAAATTTGCATGACACCATCAGAAGCTCTTGACCCGTCAGACTCAGAACTCAGCAAGCTTTTCTTTCCCATTAATCCATGGTTAATGCCTTTGTGTGGCATAGCTTATTCAGTCCACAGCTCCCTCCTCAAACATAAACCACTAAAGGACCATGGATTCACAGGAATGACAGTAAGACTACTGAGAGGCTGAGAACGGAAAGCCCCAGGCTTTGGTGTCAAGCAGACCCAGGTTCAGGAGGAAGCAGGGATAACACAGACTTTTTTTTAAAGTTAGGTTGTGAGGTATAATTTACATATAGTAAATTTCCCACTAAGACCTGGCATTTGGAATTGCACTTTTCTATAATCCATGGAGGAAATTGCACTGAGTTCAGAGCCAGGAAACATGGATCTTGCTCCCATCCCCCCAGCCATTGTCAATGAATAGCTCTGAACATTACATCATCTGTAAAATGCGTGAGTTGAAGTAGGTGACAGTAAAGTCCCCTCTGCATTATAAGAAGTCTGTTTTCTTTTTTAAACGAATGAAACAAACAACTTGTCTTCTCGAAAAATATTCAAGAGTCTCATGATTGAAGTGCACTGTTGAAATCACTAAGCTTCTACAGTTCAAACTTTTATTTTTACAGTTGCTGCTGGAAGAATTTCTAAGCATATTGGAATAAACAGTTCCCACCCCCTGCTCCTAAACTAACCAGTGTCCCTTGCTCCTCTGCCTGGGTCACCCTAGTCCTCCAGTCAGCTGAGACAGTGGGAACAGGAAATCAAGTTTCTCAGAAAGTTCAGGCTGCCTTGAATGGCTGCCAGATCACCCTGGAGGAGTTCTGGAGGCAGGCGGGGAAGGCTCCCCTCCTCTGGTTACAGAAACTCTCTCCTTACACTCCTCTTTTACACCTACCTAAACTTAAATGCGAAAACATTTCTGTGGAGAGGAAAGTGTCCAGCATTCTCTGGTTATGGACTAGGGGCCTTGTTTCCTCAGTTTTTGAGCAAGGCATTTTGGCTTGATTGAATTTTCAGATTGCTCTAGCCTTGTCTCTTCTCCCCCAAATCAAATAAATGAGTGCTTGGCATGAGTGAAGCACACACATTCCTGGATCCAGATTGATATCTGGAACTGGACATTTACCAGTGTAATGTGTTGAGATTTAAGTTTGTGGAGAGTGTTCTTTCCAGGTAAACCTCTGTGGCCTCATTCTTGCAGTTGGGGGAGAAGAGTGTGCCAGCCACTTTCTGGCCTTTCTCCTGCAGGTGTACACAAAAGCTTAAGACATACCTACCTGCAGGGGATGGCGAGGAGTGTCCAGCGGAAGGACGACCTCATTCCCTAACATCTGACCATTCATGGCAGCCTCAGTTTCTTTGAAGTCCTATTGGAAGTTGATTTCCGTGGGGCCCTTGTAAGCGTGACTGGGGAAACCACGCCAAAGTCTGTGCTCACGGATTGGCAGGAACTGCTTGGAATCCGGGCTGCATTGTTAGGATGCTGCCTATTGGATTTTTACCGGTTCTATTATTTCTAAATCACACGTGTTAACTTCTAACATACTAATAGTTTTTGTTTTTTCTGTGTTCGCCACCTGTCTCCTCTCATTAGAATGTAAGGGGATGCATGTCTGTTTTCTTTATTACTGTATCCGCAGTGCCTAGCACTGTGCCTGGGACCTAGTAAGGGCTTAATTGATATTTGCTGAATGACTTAATGAACAAATGAATGAATGACCCCTAATAGAATCCTCTCAAATAGATTTTCATTTTTGAGCCAAATCCTTGAATAAACCCATATAAATATTTACTGAATCTGTGATGTGAGTTAAACAAAACGTACAGAATAAAGAAATAGGATAAGAATGTGCCAACTGACTAATCTATCCAGGGAAGTAATAACTGAGCACCAAAAATAAGCTGCATGAAACACCACTGAGGAATAAAAATAAATGAAATAGTGACACTTAACATGATGAGTTTTAAAATTATTATGCTGCATGAAAGAGGCTAGACTCAAAAGATCTGGGTGATTTCATTTATATAAAATTGAGTCTATGAAATATAATCCATAGTCATAGAAAGTAGATCAGTAGTTGCCTGGGTACTGGGAATGGAGAGGGAGGGATTACCAAGAGGCATGAGGAAAGTTTTAGGGATGATAGATAAGTTGATCATCTTGATTATGGAGACAGTTTTACAGATGTGTGTACACATCATAACTCACCATATTACACATTTTAAACAGGTGCAGTTTATTGTACATCAGTGATACCTCAATAAAGCTGAAGAATGCAAAAAGAGTACATTTTAATGCATGAATCAAGAACTACCCTTTGAGTGCCCAACAGGCAGTCAAACTAATTATTTTGATTCTCACTTTCCTTTTCTCTACCTCATCACTATCTCAGCAGAATTGATTAAGTAGGCACTCAATGAACTGGTGTTACGAAGCACATTTATGCTTGTTGTAATACATCTTAGGTTTTTATTTCACAAGCAAAAGTACCATCACCATGATCCACAGACCTTTTACTTTATAACCAGCTTCTCCATTTCTGTTTTTCCCAAAAGAACTGCTTTGCGTTGTTTTACTATTCATTCAACAAGCATTTATTGTCCTTTTGTTTATGAAGTATTTTTCAATTTCCTCTGATCTCTTTTAAATTCTGATCCTGTCTTGTAAGATGCTAAGTACTCAACTCCCACCCTTCCAACTCCCATTCTTTTCTCTTCATAAGCTTATCTTAATATCTAGCAAGGAGCTTTTCTCTTCCAACATATAGGTCACTGGTAAAATGATGAATACCAGACCCGTGAAGGAAGAGGAGGGGGAATTTCCAAGGCTGTTAACTAAGAAAGCAAACCTCTGTCATTGAGATCTTGGAGGTTTACCCCAAGTAGGGGTTACAATCTGAAAAGAGTGTCAGTTTCCACTGGCTTTCCTCTTGTTTTCCACCCAACTAATGAACTTGCTTCAGCTCAGGGTGAAGGGATATGCCAGAAGCAGGAAGAAGTGCTTAAAGTGAGAAGATACATGAAAGTTGATCTTTGTTGACATAAACCCATCTCGTTTTTCTGCTTGGCATTCTTTCTGTGTAGGCTTCAACTTTTCTCCAGATGGTGCAGTCAGTTGTGTTTGGGCCATTCTCATGTGCATTGTGGCTTCCTAGTTCACGCTTATGGTTGTTTCATGACCTGATATGCCAGTGAACTCTCAGGTCGTAAGTTTGAGTCCTGGCATTGAAATCTGCTAGACATCAGGATTACTGATGACTCTCAGAGCCACAGTTTTTCCATCTGTAAAACAGGGCTGATAATACCAATCTGCATTTCTTAAAACATAGAATTTTATTGATGTCAACCCATATTTTTAATTTTATTTTTAAAATGAATGTCCTTCCTGCAGACCAACCCATATTTTATCCAGACATCAACAATAAGCCGTGCCCAGTGCTGAGGAATGGCTGAGCAAAGGGTTCCATTCAGTCTCACTGGTAGAATGAGTTCAGTTGCTTGCCTTTGGGAAGATCCTAACTTCTTAATAACAGTAGTTTTATTTGTGGTTTTGGTTTTGGGTTTTTCTTTCTTTCTTTCCTCTTCCACTTGGATGTGTTACCAAGCCTAAAGGGCCTTGTTGGAGAGATAAATCTCAGATGTTGTACTGCTGTTGATCTAATTACACAGAAGACCTCTGGGACCTATTAGGCATTTTATTAATTGTGTTTAATCTAAGACAGTGGGGGAAGTCTGGTGGTTTCCTTGGAAATACCCAAGTCTAGAAACTTAGGTCATTGATTTTCTGCAGCTTTCTTATCAGAAATTAAACATGTGTCCAAGTGATTGAAGCCATGTATTCAAGTCAGCTTTTGCATCCTTCCAATCACTAACTAATAACCTGACTAGTACTTTATGGTTGTGAGTACTGCAGTCCAGATTGAATTGGCTTTGTAGAACAAATGGCTTTCTATGTTTATTCCTACATCAAGATCTTTCTCTCTCTCATATTTTTATAGAATGACATACAACCATGATCTGCTGAAGATAGCAAGGGTGACTCTTATGATCTTCTGTACTATGGTCTGTGCATCTTTTCATTGTTGAAAAGAAAATTCTTAGGCCACAGTGAGAGGGTAGAGCCAGCTCTGTTTCCTGATAATCCAGACTCTCTCCTAATTGTGGCCAGACAAGGGACAGAGAAAACCCCTCTTTATCCTGGTTACCAGACCTACTCCCCGCACCCATGATGTCTTGCCAGTCAAGTTTTCTTTTTACCCATACACACATATACATATGAACACACAGAGTTCTAAGTTATTTTCAAACTCCAACCTTCATAAATATCCACTCACACAGGAGTTCAGAAAGTCTTTTGCAGCAGAAAGAATATCAGATCACCCACTAGTGGACGTGACAGCAGCTTGAGATCAGTAGGAATGGAAAACTCATTAGCTGCCTATTGAATTCAAAGGAAAACAGGTACTTCCCTCTGATGTACAGGCATAGGACATCAGTTCCCTTTCATGTGTAGACACCAACTGGTCGTTCTCATGATAAGACTGGAAACGGGCACAAGGCATCCTCCTGTTCTCCCCTGGAGGGGAGAAAGAGAGAACAATTTGGATGAAACGTGGAAAGAGTGAACGGAAGAGAAAAAAAGGAAAGAATGACAGTGAGTGTACTGGAAGGGACATGACGGGTCCCTTCAGAGAATGCCCTACATTGAGGATATGGAGTGTGAAACAGGAAAACTGCTGGCGTGGTAAACAGCTGGCTAAGCCCCTTGAACTGGGTGGATGTGGTATTTGCTTTTGTCTAGTTGCCCAGTACTGCTCAGTGAATCACAGAGACCTCCAGGGCATTGTAAACCGCTTCCTATAATGCAGGGTGTTCACACCTTCCCTTCATATGGGACAGGCGGGCCCATTCTTTATCAGCTATGAGGAAAGTTGTTTGTCATGACTTCAGATACACTCCAGACTTCTCTTTCCTCTGATATTCTGCAATTCCAAGATTCCAGAGAGGTTGTGGTATGGAAACCAGCATGAAGGAGCCCACAGAGCTACCAGGAAGGAGAATAGAGAGGAGTCGGGAAGAGACAAATGGGACCGGGACTGGTTGAGGCTCTGTCTACACAACAAAACAATTGGTTAAAAAGGGAAAGACGCATTCAACTAAAAGCCTGTTACTGTGTTTACTTGACACCAAATCCCTGCTTTGACTGACTTCCCTTCCCTTCTACTGAGCAGTTATTGGACTGAATTGATCCATTGTGGCTTCAGCATAGAAAAAGCTTCAAAGCAGAATTTGTATAGGGAGTCAAGTTATGGAATTGTGATGCCCAAACTACTGTGGAATCAGGAGATAAGTGAGAATTGCAACAGTTTATGGAAGGCTGAAAGCAAAACTGAAAATAGGAGTCTTAACTCCAGGGCTGGTTCTGCAGTTTAGTACATCCTGATCTTGTCCAGGTTAAAGTACGGATTGGCCTCATAATTTTAGAATCCTTGAAAGCTGGCAAGTCCTGTTCCAAGAAATTATCCGTTTCAGGTAAACAAGCTGTTACTCTCCCAGGGGTGTTTCCTTTCAAATTACTCTTATTTTTTCCCTTGGCTAAAGGGCAGAGCAGAAGTAACCCTAAAGCAAAGCGACACAGAGCATGGAATCAGAATGTGTCTCCACCGCATAGCCCAGGCCTTCTCTCAGTGCCCTTGGTGCATTCAGTATGCATGGCTCCTCAGTCTCTGTCCTCCATTGCTGTCCATCATCTCCACCTGTTCCTGGACTGGGTCTCCCTGTCTATGTTTCTGGTCTAGGGCCTCTTTTCTAATCCTACTAGAAGAGTGATAGTTCAAAAATGACCATAATAGACACACTACATCATTGTTATTATGAATCATCAGAGTCCTTCAGTCCCTTGCTTTAAACCTTCCATTAGCTATCCATTGCATGAGAAAAAGATCCCAGTGATATAAGGCCAATGGATGGGGCCTCACCAGCCTTCCTCATTGCTCACATGCCATGACTGCCCATCAATCAACGTAGGTCTCCTCTCCTTCCCTGCAACACAGTGAGCCGTCTCCCACCCCACCAGGGCCTTTGCACTTGCTGCCTCTCAGCCTGAGACTCTTTGTCTTGGGCATGGTGGCACGCATCTGTGGTCCCAGCTACTTGGAGACTGAGGCGGGAAGATCCCTTGAGCCCAAGAGTTTGAGGCTACAGTGAGCCATGATCGCACCACTGCACTCCAACCTGAAGACCAACAAGAAAGAAAATTTAAAATGCAAGATCAAGCATTTTTCTTTGCTGTTTGGAGATGTGGAACATCCAAGTGATTTGAAAGGAAAAAAAAAAAAACTTTACAGCATGCCACAGATTTGAAGAGTATCTCTTGCCTGGCACAAAGTACAAAAATGTCCTGAGCTGCCTGTGTCTGGAAGTCTGGGGTGGGGGAGGTGGGGCGTTGAGGGAAAGGTGGCTGCCGGCATCTGTTGAGTGCCTACCCTGCACACTTAGTCTCATCTGGTTTGAAAAATTTCCCTTCAGTCTCCTCAGTGATGACCCTTCATTTGCAAGAAAAGGGAACCAACTCAGATTTCTCTGTGGGTCACAAGAATCTGTCTGGTGAGAGCATATTCATCTTCATCTACAAGAGACAGTAACTCAATTTGACCTTAAAGAGACTTCCCTCCCATTCAGCCCTTACCCCAGGATTCTTTTCTGCCTTTGTTTCAGTACTATCAAGCACATATCCTATAAAAATTTTAAAAACATAATAATCGAAACAAATCATGAAAAGACTCTTAAAGCGTAAGGCATAAAGAAGCTAAGCCATGTTTGGCTGTGTACATTCAATTGAACATAATTTGAGAATCTTCTCCCTTGGATCACAGAAATAAACATTGTCTATCTAAGCTATGGCATGAGATGTCAACATTTGTGTAGGGTTCACTTTGAGATTTGCTTCCATCTGTTAACAATAGGGAAGAAAGGGAGGAAAAGAGAGAGAATGTGGCTCTGTTGTCCCAGCCACTGGGGATTGCAGTTTTGCTCCTCTGCCACCCCTGCCTTGCTTGGTGGTCTCAGAAAAGTCACTGACCTTTCCATGCCTTAGTTTCCTCTCTGTAAGATGGGCACAATGATACTGAGACCTCAAAGTGCTTTTGTGAGAACTAAACACAACCTATGACAAAAGATGTCATTCTGGCTGGCCAGAATGGCATGGCTGGCAGAATGACTGACTGGCAGTGCTCACGCCTGTAATCCCAGCACTTTGAGAGGCCGAGGTGGGAGGATTGCTTGAGTCCAGGAATTGGAGACCAGCCTGGGCAACATACTGGGATCCTGTGTCTACAAAAATTAAAAAATTAGCCAGGTATAGTGGTGCACCTATGGTCCCAGCTACTCGGGAGGCTGAGGCAGGAGAACTACTTGAGCCCAGGAGGTCGAGGCTGCAGTGAGCTAGGATCTCATAATTGTTCTCCAGCCTGGGTGACAGAGTGAGACACTGTCTCTAATTAAAAAAAAAAAAAAAAAGTCATTCTTAGGAGAGAGAAGGAAACTCGCTTGTTTATTACAATCAGTTTATCAACTGAGGGATTGTAAAATCATGGAGTCATTACATCTGAAATGGACCTGAGATTCCAATTCCTCATTTTAAGAATAAGGAAACCAAGACTGGAACATGTGAGTGGTACACAGCATTCAGACACAGAGCTGGGTTGTCTATACGGACTGAGGCTTTTAGGAAGTTGAGAAAACATGTTTTCAACAGTGTATTTTTATAATACATGTCCTTTCTACTGCTTAATTTAGTAACATAAAAGAAATGCTTTATAGAATGATTTTATATATAGTTCACAGTTTTTCAGAAACAGATACATATTTGAGTGAAAAGACAAATTGGTGTTTTAGAGTTTCTTTTAGAGCATTCCAGCTTGTTCTTAGACTAAACTGGGTGGATTAAAAATGGTCTCTTAAAAAAACCTCATCCAATCGGTTATTGCTTCGTGATTATAAGTTTGTACAATCTTTTTGAAGTTTTTCTCACCAATATATAAAAAATGCAAAGTAGTTAAGCTTTCTGAGTGAGCAATTCCATTCCTGGAAATATATCCTACAGAATTTCTTGCATCTGTGTACATGATACAGTACAAGGATATTCACTGTAGCATTATACATGTTCCGTAACTTAAAATACCCTTCAAACATCTCTTTTCTTTCTTTTTCTTTTTCTTTCTTTCTTTTTTTATTTTTGAGACAGAGTCTCACTCTGTCATCCAGTGCAGTGGTGCGATCTCAGCTCACTGTAACCTCTACCTCCCAGGTCACGCAATTCTTGAGCCTCAGCCTCCCGAGTAGCTGGAATTACAGGCATGTGCCATCATGCCTAGCTAATTTTTTATTTTTAGTAGAGATGGGGTTTTGTCATGTTGGCCAGGTTGGTCTCGAACTCCTGGCCTCAAGTGATCTGCCCACGTTACTCTCCCAAAGTACTGGGGTTATAGGCATGAGCCCTGCACCCACCCAAACACCTCATTTAAAAAAAATTTTTATGAGTATGTAGTAGCAAACATCTCATTTTAATCGATGTTTAGCATTCCATTTTGTTTACCATAATTTATCTGACCAATGTCCTTTTACTTGGGTATTCAGTTTATTTCAAACTTTCTCTTACTACAGTTGGATACTATGAAAATTCTTACAGGGAATCCTTGTGCAGAATAGATTATCTGAACAGAGAAAAAATGATGAAGAGTTGTATAGCTTATATTAGAACACATACAACATTCCCCCAAAAGTGAAAGAAATGGCACAATTAGTGAGTTAATAAAAATCCGCTGCAGGCTGCGTGGTGTCCTCAAATAACAGAGAGAGTAGCCCCAAGGCATTAAAAGCCACTAATGAATAAAGGAATCATCCTAGGATTGGCCGAGGGTCATTCTAGCTGCAGATCTGTCAGAAGCTGATTCTGTGGTGATTTGTGGAAAGAAACCTGTACCCCACAGCACTGGTTTTTAAATTACCACAGTGACAAGCACATAAATTCTGATGTTTTTTGCCCAAGGTACAGAAAAAGAAAATGTAACGTTGGGTTGGGGGATTGTTGGATTCTATTTTCTCTTTCTTTCTTTCTTTCTTTCTTTCTTTCTTTCTT
>CAUYNN010028507.1:0-12850 GCA_963574175.1 Chiropotes sagulatus | reverse complement strand
GAGTCTAAGTCTCTTTGTAAGTCATTAAGAACCTGCCTTATGTATCTGGGTGTTCCTGTATTGGGTGCGTATATATTTAGGATCGTTAGCTCTTCTTGTTGCATCGATCCTTTCACCACCATGTAATGACCCTCTTTGTTTCTTATGGTCTTTGTTGCTTTAAAGTCTGTTTTATCAGCTTCTGTTTTTTTTTTTTTGCTCTCTATTTGGTTGGTATGTCTTCCTCCATCCCTCTGTTTTGAGTCTTGGTGTATCCTTGCATGTGAGATGGGTCTAGATACAGCATATCGATGGATTTTAGCTTTTTATGCAATTTGCCTGTCTGTGTCTTTTGATTGGGGCATTTAGTCCATTTAAATTTAGGATTAATATTGATATATGTGAGTCTGATACTGCCATTTAATGCTAGCTGGCTGTTTTGCCCATTGGTTGATGTAGAGGCTTCATTATGGTGATGCTCTTTACCTTTTGGTATGTTTTTGGAACGGCTGATACTGGTTGTTCCTTTCTGTGTGCAGTGCTTCTTTCTTGTTTGTTATTTTCATCCCTTATTCCTTCCTGTCTCCATTGTTAAGCACAATTATTGGCATAAAAGATGTTTTTAATACCCATTTTTAGATTGCATTCTAGCCTGGGCAATAGAACAAGAATCCCGTTCTCTCGCCTTCTTTCTCTTCCTCTTTATTTCTCTCTTACATTCTTTTTTCTTTCTTTCTTTCACTCTTTCTTTCTTCTTTCTCTCTTTTTCTTTCTTTCAAAAAAATAAAAAATAAAATAAATAAAATAAAAAATTAAATAAGAAATTTCCAAAAAAAAGGTATTTCTTTGAGGCAGAGGACCCTGTGCAAGATATGGCGAGCAGGCTAGTGATGGAGCTGAGCATAGTGCTCAGGAGGGTCCCCTGGCTAAAGCAGTGGAGGGAGAGACTAGCTTGTGGCTGAGCACAGGACTCCCACTGAGTGTGTGGAAAGGCCTGGCCTACAGTTCCAGCCCTTATGCCAACACAGCCAGGTCCACATCTTTCAGAAGGGATGTCCATGTTGACCAGAGACAAGGGAAGGGATATGATGAATGAGAACCTGTAGCTAGAAAACGATCCTAGACATTTCTCATCCCTCAAAGGCTTCTGAATGAACAGCAATGTGACGAACCACAAGAGCTCCAAGAAGGCAAACAGACATGAGATCACTTTGGTTCCAGAGCTAGAAACCTTTCCCTGTGTCTTTTGGGCCCAGCTGAACAGGTGGTCAGGGACAGCTATGAGGCTCCACTGCTCTCATGAGGAACCGAAGACTCAGGGTCGGGGTTACAATCTGGACACTGTCCAAAGCAAGTCACATTTTGACTCCTGTAACATGTTGTATTTTCCAGAAATGGCTCCAACAATATTTTGAGTCTCACATGCTTTGTCTCTCCCCCATAAAGAGGTGGAGACTATTTCCCCTCCCCTTGAACCTGGGCAGGCCTTTGTGACTGCCTCAGCTGATAGAATGCAGGGTAGTGATGATCCCTGACTTACGAGGCTTGGTCTTTTTTTTTTTTTTTTTCTGAGACGGAGTCTTGCACTGTTGCCTGGGCTAGAATGCAGTGGTGTGATCTCGGCTCACTGCAACCTTCACCTCCCGGGTTCAAGCATTTCTCCTGCCTCAGCCTCCCAAGTAGCTGGGATTATAGGCGCCCGCCACCACGCCCAGCTGAGGCTTGGTCTTAAAGGTGATAAATACCGCTTCTACCTGGCTTTCTCTCCTAAGATGTGTGTATTGGAAGCCCTGTAAGAAGTCTGACTATCTTGAGGTCATCATCTAAAGAAACAAGAGAGAGAGAGGAAGAGAGAGAGATTCTCATTGAGCTCCAGTTGTTCTAGTCCTGGGATATTCAAATCTTCCTAGCTCAGGTGTTAAGCAAGGGAGAGAGTGAGCTTCAGAGGGCTCCAGCCCCCAAACCCTGCAGATGATGCTGAATAAAGCAGAGATGACCTGCCCTTGCCAGTCCCTGCCCAGGCCATGACTCATGAATGAAAATGCTGTTTTAGGGCCGGGCGTGGTGGCTCACACCTGTAATCTCAACACTTTGGGAGGCCAAGGCAGGAAGATCACTTCAAGTCAAGAGTTTGAGACCAGCCTGGGCAACATGGCAAAACCCCATCTCTACTGAAAACACAAAAATTAGCCAAGCATGGTAGTGCACACCCGTAATCCCAGCTACTTGGGTGGCTGAGGCAGGAGAATTGCTTGAACCCAGGAGGCAGAGGTTGCACTGAGCCAACATTGCACCACTGCACTCCAGTCTGGGCGACAAAGTGAGACTCTGTCTCAAAAAAAAATAAAAAATAAAAATAAAAAGTTGTTTTAATTCACTGGGTTTTGGGGTAGTTTGCTGTACAGTATTGAATAATCAGAACACAAAGTTTCTTGGCCTTATTTATGCTCTCGGTAACTATGAAGAGGTGTGAGTTATCATCCTTAATTTACAGGCAAGACCACCAAGGTGCAGTGAGCATTAGTCACAAGATGCTATGGACTGAATTGTGTCCCAAAATTCATGTTAAGGTCCTAACTCTCACTGTGACTATTTGGAGATGGGGCCTTTAGGGAGGTCATTAAAGTTAAATGAAGTCATCAGGGAGGTGTCCTAGTCCAATAGGACTGGTGTCTTTGAAGAGAGAGACACCGGAGCTCATTCCTTCTATACCACGTAGGCACATTTATGGTAATGGGAAGCAGTAGTAGAGTAAAAATCAAGATATTTTAACCTCTTTTGGGTGCTGGCTAATTGATCACAGTGTCTCCAGGAATGAAACAGATGAAGAACCCACTAAAATATTACTTATTCTAGCCGGGTGTGGTGCCTCATGCCTGTAATCCTAGCCCTTTGGGAGGCAGAGGTGGGTGGATCACTTGAGCCCAAGGTTTGAGACCAACCTAGGTAACATGATGAAACCCCTTCTCTACAAAAACTACAAAAATTAGTTTGGTGTGGTGGCATGCACCTTTAGTCCCAGCTACTCAGGAGGCTGAGGTGAGAGGATTGCTTGAGCTTGGGAGGTTGAGACTGCAGTGAGCTAGGATGGTGCCAGTGGATTTCAGCCAGGAGAGCAGAGCAAGACCTTGTCTCAAAACAAAACAAAACAAAAATTACTTAATCTAACAACAGGGAAAACTCCAAGTCAGGAATAATGAAAGGAAGAGGTTGGGATTATTGCAATAGCAGCAGCTTAATCCAGTTTGCAGTTTTTCTAATACTTGCAGAACCAGCTTTATAATGTCTCATTCAGAAACACCAGCACTAGCTGGCTGGTGTCCCCTCCTTAAAGGTTTAGTTTTTATGCTCACAGTACCCTCCTCTGAACTCAGAGACATCAACGCCAGCTAAGTAGTACCTCTATAGAGCTTTGAGTTTCGGCTCTTCAGTGCCCTTCCTCTAAGTTTCGAAGCATTAATATTTTCAGCCTATTCTCTATGTTCCTTCAGCCCTGAGAATGATAGGAGCTTTCTGTAATTCTTACCTTTTTGATGCCTTCAAGGTTAGGATTTACTCTTCTAGTTACCTAGTTAACAAATGTACACCTAGGTAGTGTTTTTAACATTATCTTTTGTCTATTGAAGTAATGGTGCAGATTGGGTCATCTGGATGGTCACTGACATACAGAAGTTGGTAGCAAAAGTAACACTCTTAGGAAACACTCTCAGAGATGGTATTTTGGGATTGGTTTGGTCACAGCCTTGCATTTCTTGCCAATGGAAAATGGGATGCTAGTATCCAGGCACACAGTGGCATCATGTGTGTTGGATTATGCTGAAGTATCTACTGGAAACTTCTCCCAAAAAACTTTCTGCCATTTTCTAAAATGGTTATGAGAATCATTTAATAGAATTTCTCACTTGCTGAGAAAAGGGAATTACCCAGAGCTCTCAGGAATTACTAGGCACTAGCTCTAAATTGATGCTGATTCCTGAAGACTCAAAATGCCACGCTGCCACCAATAAAATAAGGGCTATTGTGACCAGGTGACATGGACTCTTAAATCAATTTCAAATCACAGATGGGCCAATATGTCCAGGGACCAATTGTGGAGTTATTTCCCCAATTAATTCATGTAAATTGGAGAGACTATTTAGCAACTAGAATACCAACCTTGGCTGTCTGACCCATGGAGTAAGGACCATGATGATTGGAAAAATCAAATGGAAGCCACTGGAACTTACTCTGTCTATCAGGACAGTAAACACAAAAACAATACCATATTCCTGAGAGAACTGCAGAGATTAGACTTAACATATGCTGAGGTGGTGAAACCACATCTCAACTTTCCTGTTTGCCCATGCAGAAGGCATTATATTATCATAAACTTTATCAGGTAGTTATTCCAAGTTTTGGTACCATATATAGAAACTTTACCGGAAAAAATATATAGCTCCTATTACCAGATATGTAGCTACTGAGCTAGCAAATACTTTTCTCTCCAAACTAATTTGTAAGGACCATCAGAAGCAGTTTGCTTCTATCTCACAGGGCCAACAGCATACCTTCACAAACTCGCCTCACAGCTTCATCAGTTCTGCTCTCTGCCATAATACATGCTGGAGACATCTTGATCATCTTGATATCACACTGGTCTACAATCTTGCTAACATTACATTTTCTGATCTGGTGAACTAGAAGTAGCAGTAATTTAGATGCCTTAAAAAGACTTATGCAAATCAGAGAGTAGGAAATAAACCTCATGGAAATTCAGGGCTTGTCACCCAGTGAAGGTTCTGGGTATCCAATGGTCGGGAGCACATCAGGCTATCCCTGAGGTGAAAGATGAGTCACTATGCTGTGTACCACCTACCACAATAAAAGAGACACAGTGCTTTGTGGGCTTTCCTGAGTGTTACAAATAATATCTACCACATTTGAATGTGCCATTTAGACACATTTACCAAGTAATATGGAAGGTTACAAATTTTGAATGATGATCAAAGCAAGTGAAGGCTCTGTAGGAAGTCCAGTCTGCTATGCAAACTGCTTTTCCTTTTGAGGCTTTTGATTCCCAGACTCTTTCTAACATCAGTTTCTGCTGCATTGCCTTCTCTCCATCAGTATACTCCAGTGGTCTCATGCAGTCCTTATGACCAGTTGACCAAGGAGAGAAAAAAAACTCTCCTACACATAAATACATAAATCAGATAGGATTTTACATTATAGAATGAGTTATATGCTTTGAATTGGAGATCAATTTATGTTTCTCTTTCTCCCAGTCTCCCATTGCCAGAATATATGGGTCTGAAAATCAAGAGGTAGAAATGGGAGTGAGTCCTTTCACTATTACATCTAATAGGCCATTTGTAGAATTTGTTTCTCATTCCCAAAATTTTCAGATCTGGTTTGTTTGTTTGTTTGTTTTTGTTTGTTTGTTTTTGAGATGGAGTTTTGCTGTTGTCTCCCAGGCTGGAGTGCAGTGGCACGATCTCGGCTCACTGCAACCTCTGCCTCCTGGGTTCAAGTGATTCTCCTGCCTCAGCCTCCCGGTAGTTGGGATTACGGGCAGGTGCCACCACGCCTGGCTAATTTTTGTATTATTGGTAGAGATGGGATTTCGCCATGTTGGCCAGCGTGGTCTCTTAACTCCTGACCTCAAGTGATCCGCCCACCTCAGCCTCCCAAAGTGCTAGGATTACAGGCGTGAGCCACCATGCCTGGCCTGAGATCTGTTGACTTTGACATTTTTATTCCCCCTAAAAGAATGCTTCTACCAGGAGACACATTTATAGTTCCACTGGCCTCCTAGATGAAACTGTTTGGCCAGTTTGAGCTTCTCATTCCAAAGACCCAAGAGAAAAGGAAGTGTGTTACTCTTCTTTGTGGAGATAGAGTAATTGATCTTATTTACCAAGAAGGAATTGAACTGTGGTTACACAACAAGAACATGAAGATCAATGTTTGGAACATAGAAGATTCTTAGAGATTGAGGTATCTCTAAGAACAGGTTGTATGTTGCTTAAGATGGGGATACATTCTGAGAAATGTGTCAGGCTATTTCATTGTTGCATGAATGTAGTAGAGTGTACTTACATCAACCTAGATGTTATGGCCTAATACACCTGTGTACCCAGGCTATGTGGTGTAGCCTATTGCTCCTGGGCTACAAACCTGTACAGAATGTTACTGTACTCAATACCATAGGCAATTGTAACATAAGGGTGAGTATTTGTGTGTCTAAACATATCTAATCGTAGAAGAAGGTACAGTAACAATACAATATTATAATCTTATGGAACCTCTGTCATATATGCAATCCGTTGCTGACCAAAATGTCATTATGTGGCACATGACTTTACTTTCATGTTCATTAGTGAAAGGTAATAGAAAACTTCAGCAACCAAAAATTTCAAAGACATTGAAGATTCAGACCTTTCAAGAATGAAGGTCTGTGCTACTCTACCAGGTAAAGGGCCCTGATCCGCTGAGGTTCTGGCTGAAGACAAAGAAAACATAGGATGGGTAGTAGAAGAAGAAAGTTCATGAGCATCAGCTACAGACTTGTGACCATTGACAGAATTCAGACTGTAACAGCTGTGCATATTTGCTTTCTCATTTGTGTGTGTGTGTATGTATTAATCATTTTCCTCTTCTTTCTCCTCCTTTCCTTTATTTTTATTTATTTATTTATTTATTTAGTACAGATGGGATCTCACTGTACTGTCCAGGCTGGTCTCAAGTTCCCAGGCTCAAGCAATCCTCTCAGTCTCCCAAAGTGCTGGGATTACAGGCATAAACCACCAGGCCCAGCCTCCCTTACTATTGTAGACAAATTTTGTTAGAAGCTAACTTCACAATTTAGTACTTAGATAACAGACTATTCAAATAAGATTTTGAATACATTTGAGAAGTGATTAACGTAAGTCAGAGATGGATATCACGACCATCGGGTTTGGCATCTCTTTCTTTGGGGTAGTAAGATCTGTCTATCTGGATAGTTGCTATGAGAAAGGAAACACAGAATTGTTTTGTTGTATGAATACTCATGTATGTGTAGAAGAGTGCCCAAGAGGGAGAACTGTGTCAGTGAGCAAGTTATTGTCTCAGCTCCATCTCTACTCAGTTTTGTGATACTGGGATTGGGACTCTGTACACTACATGTTTTTTTTGCCTACTGGCTCCCTGTTAGGCTCTGCCAATATAAAGCACTAGAGCTGGTTTTCTTCTGATGCCTGTAATCATCATCCCAGGGAGGCTCCTTTATCCCGGCAGCAGCAATTCCTTCTTGTGTCAGAAGCTGACTGTAGTTTGCACTTTGTCCAATATTTGAAGAACAAGCCTCATTGTATCCAGCTCAGAGATTCCAGCCGTAACAGGGCAGGAACATCAGCTCAGAGCCCTGAGTTTTAGGTCTGTGGGGCCCCTTATCTAAGCTTCTAAGTTTTCAATATTCCAGTGTCTTCTTTTGGTTCCCTAGGTCTTAGAGCTGGCAGCTGCCTACTGCAGTTGCTAGACATAGCCATAGACATGGCAACTGCAGTAAGCATATAGCCTAATGTTGGTATTTGTACCTTCTTTGTCAGCTAATTGACAACACCGTGCCTAGTTAACAGTTGTTTTTTTTTTTTTTTTTTTTTAATTTTCAACTGTCTCCCCACCTCCCTCATTAACAGTTCTTTATATTACGTTCTATCTATTTAAATAATGAGTGTGGTTTTGGTCTCTCAACTGGGCCCTGGTTGGTATGGACTCTTTGGTCTGTTTGAAATTTTGGCATGAACCGGAGCTGCAGCCCAAGTTTGCATCTCTTTGCTGCCTTTACTCTCACTACAGAAAATGTAATGCTAATGAACCTCAAATCCATACTTCTTGCCCTGGCCTATCATGAGAATTTCAGACATATATTTTACTATCTATTTGATAACTCCACTTGACAATTGAAGTGTATCTCAAATTTAATATGGCTAAAATGGGACTCATAATTCTCTATGTTCATATCACCCATCCAAGTCTGTCCTTCCTAGGTTCTCTTCATTACAGTAAATTATACCTGCCACCAGTTCCTCAAGTGTAAGAACATAGAAATCATCCTTGATTTCTTTCTTCCCCTTACTCTTCATATCCAATCCATCAGCAAGTGTGATAGAAATATCTCAAAATATCTCAAAAATATTCCACGTCTCAAGACTCTGGTCAAAGCCACCAGACTCTTCAGTCTGGACATCTGCAATAGCCTTCTTCCATTTTGTTTGAGACAGAGTCTTGCTCTGTCACCCAGGCTGGAGTGCAGTGGTAGGATCCTGGCTCACTGCAATCTCTGCCTTCTGGGTTCAAGCTATTTTCCTGCCTCAGCCTCCCTAGTAGCTGGGATAATAGGTGTGAGCCACCGTACCAGCTAATTTTTTGTATTTTCAGTAGAGATGGGGTTTCACAATGTTGGCCAGGCTGGTCTCAAACTCCTGACCGCAGGTGATCCATCCTCCTTGGTTTCCCAAAGTGCTGGGGTTACAGGTGTGAGCCACCATGCCCGGCCCATGCCTTCTAAAAGGTATCCCTTCTCCTGCTCTTGCTAATCTCCTACACTCTATCCTCTATGCAGCAGCCAGAATATTCTTTTAGAAACATAAATCAGAGACTGGGCACAGTGGCTCATGCCTGTAATCCCAGCACTTTGGGAGGCCGAGGTGGGCAGATCGCAAGGTCAGGAGTTTGAGACCAGCCTGGCCAACATGGAGAAACCCCGTCTTTACTAAAAATACAAAAATTAGCCAGCATGGTGGTGCGCACCTGTAATCCCACCTACTCAAGAGGCTGAGGCAGAAGAACTGCTTGAACTGGGGAGGCGGAGGTGGCAGTGAGCTGAGATCACGCCACTGGACTCCAGCCTGGATGACAGAGCGAGACTCCGTCTCCAAAAAGAAAAGAAAAGAAAGGAAAGGAAAAGAAACATAAATCGGAGTACATTAAATCCCTCTGAAGCTTTCCTAACACAAATAGAAGGTGAACATGCTTTATCCTAGCCTAAAGGCCTTATCAAATGAGGCCCCTCTTCATCTCTCTGAATCACCCCCTGCCACTCTCTCCGCAGCTTTCCTCTTGAGGCTGATGCATTTGTGAAAGTCCTAGTTTCATAGAAGGAGCATGAACCTAAATAGGTGGAGATACACAGACAAAACTCTTAAGGCTCAACATCTCGTGGCCTGGCTAATGTTAGTCTTAGCCACAATGAGCTGAGTATGCACTACCTACCCATTCCCACCACCTTGACCTGCAGCCTATTCTTTAAGATAAATTTCACTTCTGGAGATCAACCTCACTACAGACCCTCAATACCTGACAAGTTCCTTCCAATCCATTCGCAGAAATGACAACACAGAGGAAATGGAGAAGCTGCTTGCTTATGTCCTATATGATGCATCTGGCTGTTGCTCCCCCTGACTTCACCTATTAAAGCGTTTGTCAGAGTGGATAAAATAAATTCTCTGAGCTTGAGTATAGATTGGCTCTGGCTGTTGCAATTTGAAACCTTCCCCAAGTTTCCAGTAAAAGATCAGGGCCTAGAAGAGAGAGCCTGTGGGTTTCTTTTTTCTGTCTTGATGTATCCTCTTTGGTACTTGTGGTTGTTGAGGTGAACTTAATAGTGAGATAATGACTAGATACATCCGTTTCACTTGGTATTGGAGACACAAGCAAGGAGATCTGTGTCAGTTGCTCTGTCAATCAATTGGGAATAATCAGGTAAGTTTAGAAAGAAAAATCTCTAAGCTCGGCCTCAGAACCATGACATCAGAATTTTCTGGGCTAGAGCAATGTTTATGTGAAATTGAGTTTTAAAAACTTCATGAGTGGAGACAATCCAAGACGGCCAAATTGGAACAGCTCTGGAGTGCAGTTCCCAGCGAGAACTCAGAGGGTGAGTGATCACCACATTTCCAAATGAGTTTTAACTGCCCACAGGCCAGGAGATTCCTGGGCGGAAAAGTGCCACAAGTCTCCAGCACAGCTGTTTCAGCTGGCACAGCAGGTCTCCACACAAAAACTCATACAAATCTGGGCAGCTATTTCAACTGGTGCCCGGAACGCCTGGGAGACAGAATCACCCACTCAACTGAAAGAAAGGGGGATGAAACAGGGAGCCAGGTGATCTGGCTCAGCGGGTCCCACCCCCACAAAGACCAGCAATCTAAAATGCTCTGGATTGAGAGTTTCACAGCAAGCACAACTGGACACGGGACGGTCCAGCTCTGTGCCTGGACAGGCGTGCGCCATTACTGAGGCAGTCCACCACTACCGAGGCAGTCCGCCATTACTGAGGCAGTCCACCATTCTCGAGGCAGTCTGCCATTACTGAGGCAATCTGCCATTACAGAGGCAGTCCACCATTACAGAGACAGTCTGCCATTACTGAGGCAGACCGCCATTACCGAGGCAATTCTAACTATACTTCTATAAACAAAACCACAAGGAAGTTCACACAGTAGGTGGGCAGAGCCCACGGCAGCTCAGCAATGCCTCTGCCAGCAGACTGACTAGGCTACTTCCTCGCTGGGCAGGGTATGTCAGAGAAAAAGGCAGCAGCACATCAGGAGCTTATAAATAAAACCCCACCTTCCCAGGACAGAGCACCTGGGGAAAAAAGGCAGTTATGAGTTCCGCTGCAGCAGACTTAAACGTACCAGCCCAGCACCTCTGAATGGAACAATGGAGCTCACAGCTCAGTAATTGATCTCTTGTAAGGGACAGACTGTTGCCTCAAGCAGCCCCCTGACTCCCACATATCCAAAGAGACACCTCATAAAGGAGAGCTCAGGCTGGCATCTGGTGGGTATCCTTCTGGAACAAAGATAACAGAAGAAGAAACTGGCAGCAACCCTTACTGTTCTGCAGCCGCTGCAGGTGATCCCCAGGAAGCAGGATCTGGAGTGGACCTCCAGCAGTCCTATAGCAGAGGGGCCTGACTGTTAGAAGGAAAACTAAAAAACAGAAAGAAATAACTTCATCATCAGCAAAAAGGATGTCCACTCAGAGACCCCATATGAAAGTCACCAACTACAAAGACCACAGGTAGATAAATCCACAAAGATGGAAAGAAACCAGTGCAAAAAGGATGAAAACACCCAAAACCAAATGCCTCTCCTCTTCCAAGGGATCACAACTCCTCACCAGCAAGGGAATAAGGCTGGATGGAGAATGAGTCTGATGAATTGACAGAAACAGACTTCAGAAAGTGGGTAATAACAAACTTCTCTGAGCTAAAAGAACATGTTCTAACCCAATGCAAAGAAACTAAGAACCTAGAAAAAAGGTTTGACTAAATGCTAACAAGAACAAACAGCTTAGAGAAGAATATAAATGAATTGATGGAGCTGAAAAACACAACATGAGAACTTCGCAAAGCATATACAAGTTTCAATAGCCAAATCTACCAAGCAGAAGAAAGGATATCAGAGATTGAAGATCAACTCAATGAAATAAAACGAGAAGGCAAGATTAGAGAAAAAACAGTAAAAAGAAATGAACAAAGCCTCCAAGAAATATGGGATTATGTGAAAAGACCTAATCTACATTTGATAGCTGTACCTGAATGTGACAGAGAGAATGAATCCAAGCTGGAAAACACTCTTCAAGATACTATCCAGGAGAACTTCCCCAACCTAGCAAGGCAGACCACCATACAAGTCCAGGAAATACAGAGAACACCACAAAGATATTCCTCAAGAAGAGCAACCCCAAGGTACAAAATCGTCAGATTCACCAAGGTTGAAATGAAAGAAAAAATGCTAAGGGCATCCAGAGAGAAAGATCGGGTTACCCACGAAGAGAAGCCCATCAGACTCACAGCAGATCTCTCTGCAGAAACCCTACAAGCCAGAAGAGAATGGGGACCAATATTCGACATCCTTAAAGAAAAGAACTTTCAGCCTAGAATTTGATGTTCAGCCAAATGAAGCTTCATAAGCGAAAGATAAATAAAATACTTTATGAACAAGCAATTGCTCAGAGATTTCATCACCACCAGGCCTGCCTTACAAGAGCTCCTGAAAGAAGCACTAAACATAGAAAGGAACAACCAGTACCAGCCACTCCAAAAATGTACCAAATTATAAAAAGCATCAACACAATGAAGAAACTGCATCAACTAATGGGCAAAACAACCAGCTAGCATCAAAATGGCAGGATCAGATTCACACATAACAATATTAACCTTAAATATAAATGGGCTAAATGCCCAAATCAAAAGATATAGACTGGCAAATTGGATAAAAAGTCAAAACCCATTGGTGTGCTGTATCCAGGAAACCCATCTCACATGCAAGGATACATACAGGCTCAAAATAAAGGGATGGAGGAAGATTTACCAAGAAATGATGAGCAAAAAAAAAAAAGAGCAGGAGTGGCAATCCTAGTCTCTGATAAAATAGACTTTAAACCAACAAAGATTGAAAGAGACAAAGAAGGGCATTACATAATGGTAAAAGGAACAATGCAACAAGAAGAGCTAATGATCCTAAACATATACGCACCCAATACAGGAGCACTCAATACAGGAGCACCCAAATACATAAAGTTCTTAATGACCTACAAAGAGACTTAGACTCCCACACAATAATAGTGGGAGACTTTAATACTCCACTGTCAATATTAGACAGATCAACAAGACAGAAAATCAGCAAGGATATCCAGGACTTGAACTCAGATCTGGACCAAGCAAACCTAATAGACATTTACAGAACTCTCCCCCCCCCAAATCCACAGAATATACATTCTTCTCAGCACCACATCACACCTACTCTAAAATTGACCACATAATTGGAAGTAAATCACTCCTCAGCAAATGCAAAAGAATGGAAATCATAACAAACAGTCTCTCAGACCACAGTGCAAT
>CAUYNN010028505.1:0-47896 GCA_963574175.1 Chiropotes sagulatus | reverse complement strand
AGTATCTGGGACTACAGGCGTATGCCACCACGCCCAGCTAATTTTTGTATTTTTAGTAGAGACAGGGTTTCACCATGTTGGCCAGGATGGTCTCGATCTCTTGACCTCGTGATCCACCCGCCTCAGCCTCCCAAAGTGCTGGGATTACAGGTGTGAGCTACCGCGTCAGCCCTATTTTTTGTTTTTGAGACAAAGTCTTGCTCTTTCTCCCAGGTTGGAATGCAGTGGTGCGATCTCAGCTCACTGCAACCTCCACTTCCCGAGTTCAAGTGATTCTCCTGCCTCAGCCTCCCGAGTAGCTGGGATTACAGGCTCATGCCACCATGCCCAGCTAATTTTTGTATTTTTAGTAGAGACAGGGTTTCACCATGTTGGCCAGGCTGGTCTTGAACTCCTGACCTCAGGTGATCCGCCCACCTTGGCCTCCCAGAGTGCTGGGATTAGAGGCGTGAGCCATTATGCCCGGCCCATTTGTTGTTGTTGTTGTTGCTGCCCCCAATTAACTCTTCCTTAGAATATCCTTTGGACAAGTGGCAACAAGGTTTGACAAAATTAAACTAGTTTTTATCTCTGGCAATAAACTTATAAAAATAGTCAAGAAAATTGGAACTAGAAAGGAATATGCAGCTCAGTGGAACAAAATAAACTGACTCCAATATAGATGGGAATGATCAGAAAACTGGCATTACAAGCCAATTGAGGGCATAGAGGATGTTGCCAAGCCTTAGAGGTGATCCTTGCAGATGGTGGCAGGAATAGCTGGTTGGCAGCTGTGAGGAAGATTGGAAGACTTGGCAGAATCAGTCCTGGGGAGATGAGGTGGGAAGGCTCTCCGCAGGGTGAATGCCCACCCAGACAAGTCCTAATTTTCCTTCCTTTCCAGCTCCTGGCGGTTGAAGTGAACACCCCGGAGAAGTTCAGTTCTACAGCGGATGTTGTGATCCAGCTCCTGGACACCAATGACAATGTCCCCAAGTTCAATTCCCACTACTACGTTGCCAGGATTCCTGAGAATGCCCCAGGGGGCTCCAGTGTGGTGGCTGTCACAGTAGGTTGGGGACTGGCCCAGGAACTGGGGTGGGATAGGGGGCCTTGTGAAGCCAGACAAATCTGGAAAGTCATTCCAGTTTGAATGGCAAAGCCCACACTCATTAGCTGTCCTTGGACAAGATACGTGCCCTCTCTTAGTCTCAGTTTCTTCATCCATGCAATGGAGATTACAACACCTCACAGAACTGTAATGAGGATGTACGTGTAAACATCAAGCACAGGGCATGGGACCCATCCCCTCTTCCTTCCTCATTTACAAAGGAGGGATGAATGTTTTCCAGATCTAAATCTCTTGGCTGTTTCAACACTTAAAACTTCTTGGAGGAAAACCAAGGCTCCCGGGCAGGTCTCTCCACCAATTTCTCCCCAGTTGGGCAAACCCCAAATCCCCTTGCTTTTTCATTGAAAGCCACCCTCAGGGCATGGGAGCTGCCAACACACCCTGACAAAGAGGCACATGGCACCGGGAGTTCTTTCTCTTCCAGGCAGTGGATCCAGACACAGGACACTGGGGCGAAGTGAAATATTCCATCTATGGGACTGGGGCAGACCTGTAAGTAGATCTAGAATCCAGGACAGGGCCTTGGGCAAGGAAGTTGGAAGACTGAAGGTGGAGGGGGTCTGTGGCAGGGGCAGGAGAGACCTGTGAGGGACAGGAGCCTGGGTGAAGAGGAGTGGAGAGAGGAAGTGGAAAGCTGAAGCAGAGGGTGAAGAAGGTCAGAGCCCAGGGCCTCAGGACCCAGGCAAGCAGGGCCAGCTGGGGAAGAGGGCAGGCCATCGGAAGAAAAAGAGAAAGACTACAACTGGAGTCATTAAGCTGAATAGTGACAGATGGGTGAGTCCGCAGGTGGATCTACCTTACTTAGACTGCAAGGATAGGAGGGAGCAGGTGGGACACTTTGGAGGAGCTGCATGGCACCTCCCTGTTGATTCGGGAGGCAGCTCGTTATTGCAGGCATGTGCGTGTGTGCACATGTGTGTGTATGCATGCACACCCGCACCTATGCTCTCTGCCTGGCAGCTTCCTGATCCACCCATCCACTGGGCTAATCTACACCCAGCCCTGGGCTAGCCTGGACGCGGAGGCCACTGCCAGGTACAACTTCTTTGTGAAGGCAGAGGATATGGAAGGCAAGCACAGCGTAGCTGAGGTGTTTATCACATTGTCAGATGTCAATGACCACTGCCCTCAGTTTGGAAATAGCGTTCAGAAGAAGACGATGGTGCTGGGGACCCCAGTGAAAATTGAGGTGAGTTTCGGAGGCAGCTGAGCTCCCCTGAAAGCCTGGGTCCAGCAGCTGCAAGAGATACTAGGGCATACGGATTTCACTGAAGATAAAATTTATTGGCTTCCCATGATGGACAAGGGACTTTAAGATATTTCATATATCCCCAACCCCACCTCAACACAGAAGTAAAGAAGACAGTGCTACTCAACAAATGAAAAGACAGGCCAGATGGGTTAAGTGTTTAGCCTGCCTTTACATAGGTGGTCTGCCTGCTTTCGAAAGAATGGTTTTCTCACTGTACTTTGTCATCTTGCCAATGTGGCAAAAAGGATGAACTCTGAAACCAGGCAGGCTTGACTGTGAATCCTGGCTGTCCTTCTTATACCTCTACATCCATGGGCAAGCCACTTCACATCTAAGTTTTCATTTCTGCATCTGTAATATGGATTCACCAGTATTTGCTTCCTAGACTTGTTCTGAGAATGGAACCGGGTAGCACATGTGTAAGGTCTTCATAGACCCTGGCTTATAGGAGGACACACATTCTATTCTTTCCAAACTCAATCCTCTCAAAATAGGATCAGGACAATTTCCCATCAACCCAGCAAGCCCCATGTGACATGCTGATTTAGCCAGTGTACACAAGGATGGTTCTCAAAGCCCAGCTCTGTTTGTCTCTCCCTGTGCATAGGCCATAGATGAGGATGCAGAGGAACCCAACAACCTGGTGGACTATTCCATCACCCATGCAGAGCCGGCCAATGTGTTTGATATCAATGCCCACACGGGGGAGATCTGGCTCAAGAATTCCATTCGCTCCCTTGATGCCCTGCACAACATCACACCTGGCAGGGACTGCATATGGTCCCTAGAGGTGCAGGCCAAGGACCGGGGCTCCCCATCCTTCAGCACCACGGCCTTACTCAAGATTGACATCACAGATGCTGAGGTGAGTGCAAAGCTATGGTCAGGAAAAAGGGGTCAGAGGGCCAGCTCAGGCCTCTCTGCAACGTGGGCAGAGCGCGAAGTACCATCTTCAGGCTTCCTCCAAAAGACACTCAATGTTATCAAAGGCAGCCTGTGCCATCAAACACACAGGCTTTGGAAAGGGGGCTGAGTTTCTAGTTCAATACTTATTAATGGTGTGACTTTGGGCTTTGCTAAGCCTCTGTTACCTTTCCTGTAAAATGGAAATAACAATGCCTCCTTCACATGGGTGTTGAAAAGCAGAGTGAAATCATTATGTGTATCCCTCAGCTCAGTGTCTAACAGAAAAGTAGTCACTTAAGAGGTTCCTGATATATCTGGGCAGATGGACCCCCCACTCTTTGCCACAATCAAAGGCAGGTAATCTCCTACTCTCAAGGACAGAATCCAGCTAAAGCAGTTCTGAATCCAAATGAGGTTGTTTGAGCACATTGTACTAGAGAGTGGTCTGCACCATGCTGACTCTGCATGCATTTTTCTGGAGAGCTGCGTGCATCATACTCTCTGGATGCATTTTCCTGAACAAGAGCCCAAGTGCATAGTGCCTATCAGATTCTCAAAGGGACTCCTGACTCCAGAAAGTTTAAAAACCACTAGGTTTAAGGAAGCACATGCCCTACTCTGGACTCCAGTGACCAGGTGGGAACAGCTGAGTGCAGGGGGTGGTTCTCTCTTTCAGACCCTCTCCCGGAGCCCCATGGCTGCCTTCCTGATACAGACCAAGGACAACCCCATGAAGGCCGTGGGTGTGCTGGCTGGCACCATGGCCACCGTTGTGGCCATCACTGTCCTCATCTCCACCGCCACCTTCTGGCGCAACAAGAAGTCTAACAAGGTCCTGCCAGTGCGACGGGTGGTCCGCAAGCGGTCCGCCCCTGCGCCCCGCACCATCCGCATTGAGTGGCTCAAGTCCAAGAGCGCCAAAGCCGCTACCAAGTTCGTGCTCAAAGAGAAGCCTCCCAATGAGAACTGCAACAACAACAGCCCAGAAAGTTCCCTGCCCCCAAGAGCTCCAGCTCTCCCTCCACCTCCCAGCGTGGTGCCCAGCACGGGTACAGCCCCCTGGACCGTGCCTACTGTCTCTGGCTCTCTCACCCCTCAACAGTCCCAACTCCCACCAAACCCCAAAACTATGGGAAGCCCTGTCCAGTCAACTCTGATTTCTGAGCTCAAGCAAAAGTTTGAGAAGAAAAGTGTGCACAGCAAGGCTTACTTCTAGTGCGTGCCCTGTGGTCCGCCCTCTTTCCTCCCCCCGACCCCGACCACCCTACTGCTTGGACCATGCTCTCCTTCCTCTTCTCCTTAAAGTCACCCCTGTTTTGTACAATGGTGTAACCTCCATATACAGGGCTCCAGTCAGGGCCTTGGGCAAGACATTGCTTGGGCTATAGGATGCAGTTGGCAAATACTTCCCCATTATTCAAATCCTTGGCACTGCTACGATGCCCTCCATTCTTTAGGGCTGGGAATTGACAAGAAGCCAGCTCTATGTGTCTTCTATTCACCAACCCTGGACCTCACAGTCCCCAGGTCCTACTGGGATCTCGTCATCTTTAGTCAAGCAGCAGGTCCCTGGCCACATGGAACAACGTTGACTAGAATTTGGATCCCGATGCCTGCAGCTGAGAGCAGGAGCAGGAAAAGGAGGCTCAGCACTGTCTCAGGCTGGGGGTCAGCGAACCTCGTGGGCTGTGGGAAAGCAAATGTAGGTAAGGGGAGAGCAAAGATGCACTGAAAACACACTAACTTCGGGACTGTGCCGGGATGCATTTGGAAAGATAGAGCATTCTGTCTGGGCAAAGACTGTGGGCCCTGGTATGCCCACATGGGACCAGGGACACAGAGGTGGAAGATGGACCCTGCCAAGATTGAGGGCAGATGTCTCCATCCAGGACTGCCCTGAGTCCAGAAATGTCAACGCTGGAGTTATAGAGGTAGCCCTAAAGGCATCCAGAAGAGCATCAGGGCCCCTCTCTGAGGAGCTGCCCCACCAGCCATCCTCGAAGAGACAATTCAGGGCAGTAGATGAATGTCAGGGCTGAGATACATGGAGACTTCCTTTTTTATCCAGCTCTTCTGCTCACATCGCATAACCTTGGGAAAGCTGTTTAAACTAACTGATCATCCTCTTCCTCATCTGTAAATGAAGAAATGTATTCTAGAGGGATTGTTAGTGAGTCCTCTCTGCCTCACTTGTAGGTCTGGGGTGAGGATTGAGGAATATAGTAATGATGAGGGCTTTAACCAAGGGCAAAGCAGCCTGAATGCAAAGTATTTTTCTGCAGCCCAGTTCTCTGGGTGCAGCTCTTCCAGAAGGTCTTCAGAGCCTCATAGCTACTCTGCCAAGCACCCCAGGAGGCACTGTGCTGGGCTTAGGGGGCTACCACTGGATGATGGCATTGCCATGACTCATACACCTCTCCTTCCATTCTTCCCTTACCCATCACCACTGTGGTCCTGGCCAGCTACCATCAGAGAGAACCAGAGTTCCAAGTCTCCAATTTGCCAAGAAGAAGGAAATGAGTTCCCAAGAGAGGAATGCTTTGCCTGAGGCCACACAGCAGGTTGGTAGCAAGGATCTGGTCTAGCCAGGGCAGACATCAGCTTGTGACAACCTTCCCTAGCAGAGAAGTTATACAAGGCGTCTGGGGTTAATACAGACAGGTTGTGCCTTGCTTTAAGGAACCTGCCATCAGGAAATCTAGACGTGTACACAGAGAGAGAAAAGTAGAATGGTTCTTGGCATTTGACTCCACTCACTAACAGCCCGTCTAGAATACATTGCTGATTTTATTTAAAGAGATTCTATGCACATGTGGTTTTCCTGATTTCTGAGTCTGTGTTTGGAGGTGTTACTGAGATGTGCCAGTGTGCAGAATCCTTGTTGGGACTTCTGCAGTCCCCGACTTGAACAGTATTAAGCAAGAGGTGGACTCTAGCTATCCAGGAGCCCAGACTGAGCAAAGCAATACTTTCCAGCCTATGTTTCAGCTGTACTGGATAGTGCTTGACCTCCACAGGGAATACAATGTCCTTATGGCTTGCATGCAACCAACCTCTTTTGTAAAATGGTAAATAAAATCTGTTACCCAAAGGCCATGATGATCCCCTGCTCCCTGCTTTCATTTGTGTTTGCTGACCTGTGGAGACCAGTCTTCCTGACACACAGCCAAGTTCAACTTGCCTCCTGTTTCCTTCAGCAGGTGGATCCATTCTTTGATTCCCCAGATCTGACTCTAAAGGAGGCTGAAAAATTTTGTCCAAATTGCCATGCATATACCTCGAACAGCAGGACATTTGCAGGCCTTGTCTACTGGACTTTTCTCCCAAACAGGACAAGCCCAGGCAAGGCTTCTTGAAGAGGAACGGAACCTGGAGCTAGAATCAATTACGCACTCTCCCTCTCTACCAGTGCAGCCCAGCAAGGGCAGGAATTGGGAGGCCCAGGGTGGGCACGAAAGCTTGGAAAGCACTGTTGTCTCTCAGACAGGGGTCATAAAGACCTCTGAGCTTGAAGCTCAGGCTAGCAAGAGGACCCTGGGCCAAGGGTGAGCTCTTGGACAAACCCAGGAACTTGAACCAAGGTAGAGCCAATCTGGCAAACTGGCCATGGATGGGGAAGTGCCCAGTAGCCAGCAGGAGCCACACTGGGAAAGAGGAGGAGGGTGCAGCCAGACCTAAGGGACCAGCAAGTGTGGTCACGCTGGAGGAGACCCCACCAGTGGGGTGGAGCCAGCCAAGTCCCTGTGTTAGGAATGGTGGGCCAAGGGGCTGCCTGCTTAGTCCCAGTGAGACAGGCAGAGCTTCAAGCTGGCATCATGATTGGCCTCCAGGGAAAGAGCTAGGAGGCAGGAATGGCACGCTGGGCAGGCTTGCCCATTCCTGGCCTTAAGAATGGAGCTATAGCCCCATGGACAATAAGTAGATGTGACTCCAGAGTCCTCCTGCAGCTGAGCTCAGATCTTCTAATCACATGAAATAACAAAGTGCTTTACAGTTTGACAGCCCTAGATCTGAATTCTGGTTCTGCCATTAAGGGTGACTTTGGACAAGAGGTCAAGTCTCTCTGGGCCTCACTTTCTTCATTTATACAGGGTGGTAAATATGGTTTCAGAGGATGACAAAAGCTAATATATGTAAAGTGCCGAGCACCAGCTTTGTATCTACTTACACAAGCTCAGTAGACTGTAACTGTGGCCCACATACTAGAGCACCAGGTCCTGAAGGAGAGAACCCCCTCCATGCATTCTCACCCCCAGAATGTTTCCACCCCACCTATAGGTCCAGAAGCTTTTACTTTATGCTAGGAGAAGAGAGAAGGTTGGGTCTGGAGGGAAGTGGAGGACAGGGCGGATGCCACAGCATCTGTGACCTGTGCAGCTGGCAGCCTGCATTTGGACATTGACATTCCAGGGGATTTGGGAACAATGAGATGTCCCAAAGAACTTGTGGAACTCTGTCCTCAAGCAGCACTCCCTCAGAATCCAGCCAGAAAAGTGTGTTCAGAGTTAGGGTGAAGTCACCATGCTCTACTTCTCTAAGGATTTTGGCCAGTCTATCTTTAGAGACTGAAGGCTTTGAAGGAATCCAAGGCCAGTCCACCTGCCAGGGGTGTTGGCATCTGTTGACAGGTGCCACAAAGATATGGAGAGGAAGAATGGTGAAGATGCCACATGAAGAATGAGGCAGGAGACTGGCATGTGCCACATGGAGGACCCCTTAGGAGACTCACAAACAACCTGGGGAGGGGTTCTCTGAAGGACCTAGTTTCCAGAATGAGGTGATCATGGCCTAGGCTACCATAATTTCATCCATAAAGCAGAGTAGAAACAGGCTGATGTTGGAGACATCGGTTTGATGTTACGAAATGGTGCACGTGACCAGGTGCGGTGACTCACGCCTGTAATCCCAACACTTTGGGAGGCTGAGGCGGGCGGATCATAGGGTCAAGAGATAGAGACTATCCTGGCCACTGTGGTAAAACCCTGTCTCTATTAAAAATACAAAAATTTGCTAGCCATGGTGGCACACACCTGTAGTCCCAGCTACTTGGGAGGCTGAGGCAAGAGAATTGCTTGAATCTGGGAGGTGGAGATTGCATTGAGCCGAGATCATACCACTACACTCCAGCCTGGCGACAGAGCGAAACTCCATCTCAAAAAAAAAAATTGTGCACATGAACCTCTTTTGAGGTCTGAATGAGGTTTGGTTATTTAATAATTTCTTAATAATTTACTCAGCCATTCCTAGGGTGACACATTTGGAGTATATCATTTGTACCAGGCTCTCTTCTAGGTGTTAAATGTACAGTTTCTAAAAAAATAGAAGAAAATAAGAAAAGAAGAACAACATTTCTCTCTTAAATTGATGGTCACCTGGGACTAGAGAGGCTTCATTTTAAAAGCAAGTAGCCCTGCTTACAGATGTCTCCTCAACCAAAGGCATTTGCCTTAAACTTGCATGGTCTAAACTCGAAATAAATAAGTTTCTCAAGGATATAACAACTAAATCTGAAACGGTAGCATCTTTTCAACATGAATTAAACAGAACACGTGAAGGATATTAGCCTAGATTTCATGTCATTACATATATATATTTATAAATATACACATATATGTAGCCCCAATAAGATCTAATATCTTATGGCCCTGTCTGTGTTCTGAGTCACATTCAAAGAAAGCACAAACTGACCTAGATGCTTGAAATGCTGGTAACATTTATTATTGTGACATTTATTGAGGGTTTACTATGTGCCAGATATTGTTCTGAGAACTTCACATGAAAAAAAAAAAACCTTGTAAAACCATCAGAATAATCCTATGAGGTAGGTACTGTTATTATCCCCATTTTACAGGTGAGAAAACTAAGGTACTATTATTACTCTATTTTATAGGTGAGAAGACTAAGGTACAGGAAAAGAGAGCAACTTCCCAGATGCAACAAAGCCAGTAAGAAATAAAGCCAAAATTTAATCCCAAGAAACCAGATTCCAGCCAGGGTCTATTCTTGTATCTCCACTGTCAAATTGCCTTACTCAATGTGAGTAACATGAATCTTTACTCTAGGGTTTTTCAAGGGGCAGCCCAAGCATCTTAAAAAGTATCAGATTCTCAGAAATCCTCCCTAGACCATTTCCCTCTCCCTAAATTTCCATGTTTACAGAAGCAGCTAAACACCGCCCTGCCCACCAACATGTTCCTGGCTCTCCCCCTGCACTGCTTGCTCCTCTTCCACAGCCCTTCTCTCGTCCTGACCCCTCTGTCTTGCGTGCACCACCAAGTTTCTCTTGCTTGGTGTAAAGGTCTGAACATCCACTCTCACCTTCATGGTAGTTCAGGCCATTTCATGATGGCTGCACCCTCAAGATCGATAGGCCACTGTATTAGTCCGTTCTCAGGCTGCTAATAATGACATACCTCAGATTGGGTAATTTACATAGGAAAGAGGTTTAATTGACTCAGTTTAGCATGGCTGGGGAAGACTCAGGAAACTTACAATCATGATGGAAGGGAAAGCAAACATGTCCTTCTCTACATGACAGCAGGAGAGAGAAGAATGAGAACCAAGTGAAGGGGGAAGCCCCTTATAAAACCATCAGATCTTGTGAGAACTTACTCACTATCAGGAGAACGGCATGGGGGAAACTGCCCACATGATTCAATTACCTCCTACCAGGTCCCTCCCATGACATGTGGAGATTATGGAAATTACAATTGGAGATGAGATTTGGGTGGGGACACAGTCAAACCATATCAACTCCCCTTGATGCTATGGAGGGAAGCATACAGAGGCCAAGAGAAGTATAAATCTTTTCTTGCTCCAACCACTTTTCTTAAAAAATTTATCATAGGAAATTCCACATAAATAAATTATCTGCCACATTACATGTGTGTGTATTTTACACATGTGCCTATCTAAATATATATATATGTCCCTATAATTTTTAAACATATGTTCTTAGGAGTGATAATAACATTGTGGTTTTGCTTTTTAAAACTTCATTTGTTAGACCTTAAACTAAAACATTTACAGGTAAACTGGTGTGAAGCTTTGTATTTGTTTTAAAACACTCCAGTTAAAAATAATGTTGAGGGCAAGGACAAGATGAAATAAGCCTGGAAAATATTAAAACTTAGTGAAGCTGATGGAAGAGGAAGAATGAGATTCTCTCTGCTTTTGGCAAGACTAAAAATTTTTATTTAACACTGATTTTTGCCAGGTATAATACCAGCTACTTGGGAGACAGAGATGGGAGGATGGCTTGAGGTCAGGAGTTTGGTACCAGCCTGGGCAACATAGTGAGACCCTGTCCCTAATTTTTTTTTTAATTTAGAGGTTTTTTTTTCTAATGCCCAAAAGAAAATAAATGAGCAGAACCTGAAGAAATGAGTAGACAATTGGTCTGAACATGAGAACTGTCTTCAAAAAAAATTTATTGTAGCTAACGTTTATTATGAGCACAAATCAGGTATTAGACAAGTGCAGTGGCCACAGTGAGGAGGGTCAGTCTTTGCCTGCAAAGGTCTCACAACCAATGGACACACCGTGCATGCTGTTCTTCTCCACAGAGGTGTGAAGTCAAGGCAGGCTCTGTGGAAGACGTAATGTACACACTTGAGAGGGGCCTAAAAGGATCATTAGGAATGGGTAAGGAAGGTGTGAAGATGTCACAACGAGGCTAGCTCATGTTTACACTCTTCAAAAGGTTTCCATGTGGCCAGTGAGGGAAAGTGCAGGGAGACAGATGTGGATTAAATCCTGGGAATGGTCTCCCCTAGAAGGGCTGTCCAGAGGAACAATGCGCTAATGCTGGGATTCCTGGGGCCCCTCCATTCCATGTGAGTCCAGCTAAAAGGTAATGACCACCTCTCAGGGATTTCATAGGATGGCTTGAGACATTGACTAAGGGAAAGTGGTGGACATGTGTATGCTCTTCCTTCTGGGTATGTCCCTGCAGACTCTGTTCTCTGCCAGACCCAGGGCTGCAGCCGATCCCCTGACCTTCCTCCGTGCGGATGGCTCCAGCCTTCCCAGTTACACCAAGGACTTCTCACAGGGGAACAAGACACCCACAAAAAGAGACTCACATCACCCAACAGCTCTCATCACCCTGAAGGGTAGCTCTTTGGAACTTCACATTTATGTGATCTCATTAGGAGTTTGTCATGAAGAGAGAGGGTCACACTTTCTAAACAATGAAAGACACATGAATACTGCAAAACAGACATTCAAGGAAACAATGGAATTGGAACCTCTTTTGAGTAGGGCTTCTGCCTCCTGCCACGTGCGGACTCTGGGCGTGTCATTGAACTGTCCAGGCTGCAGTCACTTCACCTATAAAAAGTGGGTAGAAGTCTACCTTCGTTTGCAGGATAACATAGGTAAAATGTTATATGTAGATGTTATGTATAAACATGTAAATGCTATAAGGCTATGTATATGCAAAAAGTAACATTTAGTAATTTCCAATCACCATATATAATAAAATGATTAATTTGATAGGACAAATCTTCATCGACCTTAACTCCATGAAGATAATGACTGTGTCCTCTTTATCATGAAGATAAAGACTGTGTTCCCCTTTTTACTGTTGAGCCCCCCATGTCAAGTTCAGTGCTTTGAACACAGTGGGTGCGCAATATATACTTGGTGGATAAATGGATGGACTGCTGCAAAGGGTTGGTTTCAGATGCTTGAAGTCTACACCATTTCCACCCCATGGCCTCCGTTGTTCAGCTGTTGTTTTCTGTTCCTTCCTTCTCTTTGTGCCCCTCAGTGTCTATGTGCCCTTCACCATCATCACAGACAGCTGGACGTTCTCTAAAGGAGCCATCCCTGCACGGTGGGGCTGCATGGGGGCAGCTGGGGGCTTTTCTGCGATGAGGACAGCAGAGCAGGACCCACTTGCTGCAGCTGCAGGGGCCCTGGGCTGCCCAGGCATAGGCGCCCACAGGCACTGCAAGCAGCACCACGCACAGGACCACTGCGACATGCAGGAGGCGCTCACGGGCTTCTAGCCCAACACCATCTCTGCCTGTTACAAAAACTACACACTGGCCCTGGTGTGGAGGCTGGCCCTTTAGGCTGAGGCAGGCCTCATATTTTGTGCCAGGAAGGAGGTCATCCACAGCATAAGTATTGATTCCGGGGCCAATGTGAACCACCTCCTTCCTGATGGCTTCATCCGATGCAATGTAGAGGGTGAACCACTCCTCCTCAGGGGTGTCAGCCACTGCAAGCCACTCCAGCAAAATCCCATGCACTGTCTGCTTGACAACCCGCAGGTCAATGTAGGCACTGCCCTCCGAGGGGACGGAAAGGGAATCGGGTGCAGGTAGGGCCTGGGCAGGCTGGACATGGAGAGAGATTACAAGGGCGCTCTTGCCGATGGAGTTGGAGGCCGTGCAGGTGTAATTACCGCTGTCTACCAGGTGGGCAGCAGGTATGGCCAGCTCCGACAAAGCAGTATCCTCTCCAGTAGAAGATGTCAGCACTGGGTGGAAAGAAAAGCAAAACAGCTGTGCATTTATCTAATAGGCTGCCGGAAAGTGTCTAGCAAGGCCAGTTGTTTTTTGTTAAAGGATGGTGGTAACCTTTTATGAACCTTGTACCTGGTGTCAGGTGTTTGCCTCCCAGCAATAGGATATTGAGGATTGGAGTAATTCATCAACTTCCCCATAGTGAGAGTTGTTCAGAGCAACAATTGATCTGGGACCTGGCTCTTCAATCTATGAAGACCATACTCTTTCAACTTCACTAACTGCACCCACCAAAGCACCTTGGCCTTGCTGAGCCATGGATTTCAGGAGAGTTCCTGCAACTACGTGATTGTGTGATATTATGAGCTTCAAGAAGTGCCTTTTTTTTTTTTTTGAGACAGAGTCTCCTTCTGTCGCCCAGGCTGGAGTGCAGTGGCGTGATCTTGGCTCACTGCGGCCTCCATCTCCCAGATTCAAGTAATTCTTCTGCCTCAGCCTCCCAAGTAACTGGGACTACAGGTGTGTGCCACTACACCCAGCTAATTTTTGTATTTTTTAGTAGAGATGGGGTTTCACCATGTTGGCCAGGATGGTCTTGACCTCCTGACCTTGTGATCCACCTGCCTCAGCCTCCCAAAGTGCTGAGATTACAGGCATGAGCCACCTTCTTACCTTCCAGATGCACAGTGCCTCAGAGCCTGGAGCCACATGCCGAGGCTCCTATCCCTAATGGAGCTGCTATCCTATGTGGTCCTCAGCAAGTTGCTTAAATTCTCTTGGCGTCAATTTTCTTGTCAATTAAATGAGATGAAAAGCAATCACCTACCTCATTAATTTGAAAGTAAGTGTTCAGTAAGTCTTAGTTTATATTTTTACTGAGAGATTATGTATAACACGGTGCCAAAGAGTGATTATAGAGCATCACAAAAGACAACACCTGAATGCATTTCTTGGTTTTCAAAGAGGCTACAACAATAAATCCTATATTTTTCTTTCATCACTATTGAACTTCAAACCAATATGACCAAAACAATAGAAAATGTGAAAATTCAGTTAATTGGGTATTTTTAAAACCATCCAGAGGTTTGTCATCATGTATAACAAATATCTGCACAAATGACCGTGTTTCCCAAATTTTACCCAGCTATTCCTAGTTGTCTTCTAGACAGACCACAGAAGACAGGATATGAGGAATCTACAAAGATTTTTCTTTTCAGCTTCCAGGTAACCCCAGGGAGGCCATCCCTAGCTTTGTGATATGCCCAACCCTACAGAGTAGCATTAAAGGTGATCCCAGCTGAGGTGTGAAAACAGAGTACAGAGTTCCAGGAAAGAAGAGGCAGGTTTGAATTCCAGTCCCGGTGCCCATAGAGGTCACTTTTTTTCCCTGGGTCTCAGTATTACAACTTCAAGTCAATAAGGTCTGAACAATCTTACGTCAATGTTATTTCAAACAAGCAACCCAGGTAATTCTGTTTAAGTCAAGTTTAGGAAATAAGTAACAGGTCATCTCTAGAATCAATCCTAGGCAAAATTTCTAGAATTCTAAAATACATAGTCCAGAGTTTTGCATCTAGAAAACTCCCAAAGACTATATTTGCTCATATATAACTTTATAATATTTATATAAGATATTAAATCAGCCCTGAAATATGTATTTGTATGTTTGTATATGTTCTAGAGAGATCTGTATGCAAACATTTAAAATAATTCCAATAGTGGAACACTACCTCGGAATATTTTCTGTTCTAGTGAGCATAATTCAGGGCCATCCCAATCTTACTTGCACCCATCCTTTGTGATTGACCCAGCTTTGAAATTCTCTAATGAGGATGGGATTACTACAGACCTCTCCATTCCCTCCAGATACACTGAGAGGGTACATGTGGCTTACCATCAAATTCTCTCCACATACTCAGGGGATAAGTCCATGCAATGGTTGGTGAGGGGCTGGCCTGTGCCAAGCATCGCAGGGTCACATTCTGTCCCACCCAGATGGTGACATTGGCATTGGGAGTTGAGATCTGTGGCTTCATGCAATTACTAAGCTCAGTTTCATGAAAAAGCTGCCCTGCCTTGGAGAGAGGGCCCTGGCATATCAGGTAGGAATTCACCAGGATGACTGGGAGAGTAATGGACTTGACAAATTGGACAAGCCCTCTTAGGCGACAGTCACATACCCAGGGGTTGTCATGCAGCGCCACCACCAGGCTGGAGATAATCTTGGCCCCACAGTCAGGCTGCCGGGGTTTCTGGTAGGCTGGCCAGTTCAGGAAGACACTCTTGGATATGACTGTAAGCCTATTGGAGGATAGGTCAAGGTAGGTCAGGTTGGCCAGGAACTGAAGAGCCAGCTCAGGGAGTGCATCAATCTTGTTGCGTTTGAGATCCAAGACCTTCAGGAGAGGGGTGGCCCGGAACGCTGTCCATGGTACTGAGCGGAGCTTGTTCCCCTCCAGTCTCAGCTCCCTCAGTTCTGGCAGGTGCTCCAGGGCTCCTAGGTGGATCACACTGACATTGTTAAAGTTGAGCCAAAGATATTCCAAGGTGCTCATGTTGACGAAAGACCCTTGGGGCAGCTCAAATAAGGGTGAGTTTTCAATTCTTGCTTGCTTGAACTCTTCAGAAATGTTCCCAGGGATCTTTCCCAAGGAGACAGATATGCACTGCAGAGTCCTGTACAAGAAACCAGAACAGCTTTAAGATAAACAACAGGGAACTGGAAAGTGGGTCAGGCTGATCCTGGCATTAGAAATGTGAATCAGAATTAAAATATTATTATTCATTGAAATAAAAGGGTTAGACTCATTTTGGTAAAAATACACAGTTCAGCAAAGTTTAGCACCAACTAGAATGAGCCTCATAGAGATTTGCTGATTTCCTGCCAATTCTAAGCCTGCTTTCACTCAGCATCATCCCCAAAGAAAACCCATTCCCCATAACCCTCTGGCATCTGGCCAGCAGAGCGCACCTGCCAAAACTCTCCTCTGAGCAAGTGCATCCTGGCACACAGAAAGGCTGCGTTGCATGTGTATCCAGAAAGACCAGAACTAACAGGAAGTGGTGAAAAACTGAAGCCATATTTCTCTGTAAGAAAATACGTTGTGAGTTTTGAATAAGTATAGCCTCAGCTTCCGAGTGGCAAATCCTATTATTGGTAATCCATGGTGATGTAGGTTGCACAGCAGCAGGAAAGCCCCTGGGAGCTCTGAGGTCTGTTACAGCCCAGACCACAGGTTCAGTCAGAACACATGAAGGGGGACCAATGTCTCTTAGCTAGGGTCATAAAATTCAACATTTGTGTGATGGAGTCTGAAAAGCAAACTCCAAGTCAGATGTCTAATTCCATATGGATTCTACATTTCTCAGTGTCTTAGAAAGAAGTCTGAGAAACAAGCAGGTAGTGCCATTCTCAGCACCATTGTTCAGGGAATTTGGCCAGAATCTATTTAATGCTTCATCATTCACAATTGATTCCTAAAGCCTAGAATTTCCAATCATTTTTTCAAAGTGAAAACAGGTGGTGAGTAACAAAGTAATTCTGTGTTCATTCCTGTCATTTGTTCTCTTTCCAATACCACAGGCGGTGTAGACATGCTCCTACTGCATCAAGACAGCTGCCTCTGCAGCTTGGATTGCCAGTTTCAAACACAAGATGGTATTTTCTGATTAAACCAAAAGATTATTTACTTGGACTTCACAACGTTTCCTGAATACTGTGTATTTCACATCATCAAAATGAGCAACCTGCATTTTAAAAAGAGATACATAAAAATTTTACATGCTTGCTCTTTCACTCTTCATTTATTTCACAAATATTTATCAGTCATTTGCTTTAAGCCATACTCTTGCTTAATGAAAGGAATGGGGTCAAGGGCAACTGTTATAAACTCTGTCCCAAGGAGTTCTCTCTTGCTTTTGTTTCTGAGTCTTGAGATCTTTGGAATGTTACTTAATCTCTGTGTGTCTTCTCTGCATAGTGAGACCATTAGTAAATATCTCATAGTGTTTTCAGGAATTTATTTTATATTATTTTCTAATTTTTGTATTTTTTCAGAGATGATGTCTCACACTGTTGCCCATGCTGGTCTCAAACTTCTCAGCCTCCCAGATAGCTGGGATTACAGGTGCAAGCCACTGCATCCGGCCTGTTTTTAAAAAACTTTGAGATTATGTTAAATACAACACCTGGCACACAGTTGGTGCCCATTAATCCACCTCCCACCAACAAACTTTAAGATCTGAAAAGTCCACATCCCTATTAACTGGGGCACTTCCAGTTGAATATTGAAATTCCGTGAGTTCCTGTAACACTCATGATATACGTTGTACCCTACAAAAGGCCTCAGCAAAGAAAATCCGCTTAGCTAAACGGTGAGGGGGGGAAATGGGTCACCAACTAAGCTGATTACACTCCAGGCTTTCCATCCAAGCCAGATATATTTTCAGGAGTTTCCAAACAGTCTAACTCTAAAACCTGGCTGGATCACTCGAGTTTGTCTCAAGGTAAAAATCCAAAACAAAGAGAGAGCTATTGGCACAAAGTTTGTGGTACATATGGTGATGTGCTGTCTAGATCCCCCTTCAAGGGATGAGTGGCTGCTCAGCTGCAAGGAGTGCTTGCATGAGATCATGTCCTTCCTCAGGCAGCCACAGCCCACATCCAGTGGCTGAGGGCGGTGAGGGCCTGGCCAGTTTGCCCTGACAGGAGACAACTCTGATGAGCAATTATCACTCCAGAGTCCCCTACTAGGTTTGCTAAGACTTTGTCAGGCTTGTTTCATGAAAATATGTGATTTAATTCATGGCTATCCCAAGCCACTAGTGGATTCCTTTCTCTCCTCTTACCCCAAAGGATAAAGATCTTGAGTCCTCCATTCCCCACAGTTTCCTCTCTGTCCATCTCATGCCAGTTTTTTCAAGTGAATCCAGCTCCATCCAACTTTCCAGAAGTTTTCGGAAAGCTCGTGAAGCACACCCACTGGCATGCTATCTCTAGAATCATCTAGGCTGCTTCTCTACTGCCCTCCACACCTCTCCTGACCCCCTCACTCTGTGGTTTCCTTATTTGGCATATGAGCACAGGAAGTGGCCTCTTGGAAACTGAGGCAGGAGACGAGGACAATTAAATTTAGCTTGGATCATGTTATTTATGTTAAACAACCTGTGGTTAAGTGTAGTCCCTAAGCTCAAGAGACCCTAACAGCAATGGCAAGAGGGTCTGGGAATATTACAGCCTCCTGCAGGATGCTTTTCAGAACTAGGCTCTTAAAGTTCTCTATAGAAACAGAGTCATGAGGGAAGAATTACTCTGTGCTTGTGAAATGGTTAGTTATAAGTGATTGTGGGGAGGCAGCTCCCTGGCTTGCCTGAATAGAATCTTTTTTTTTTTTTTTGAGACAAAGTCTCACTCTGTCACCCAGGCTGGAGTGCAATGGCATGATCTTGGCTCACTGCCACCTCCGCCTCCCAGGTTCAGGCAATTCTTCTGCCTCAGCCTCCTGAATAGCTGGGATTACAGGTGTGTGCCACCACACCCAGCTAATTTTTGTATTTTTAGTAGAGACAAGGTTTCACCATGGTGGTCAGGCTGGTCTCAAACTCCTGATCTCGTGATCCACCCGCCTCAGCCTCCCAAAGTGCTAGGATTACAGGCGTGAGCCACGGCGCCTGGCCGTCTGAATAGAATCTTAATAAGAGAGTGTCCTATCTATTCAACTGGAAAATGCCGCTCACCTTCCCAATATTAGTAAAACGCTGGGATATCTCAGACAGAGAACTGGACATTCTATTGGGGGCAGACACTCTGTATCCCCTTTCTCTAAAGCGAGGACTCTTTCACACCCTCATTCTCTACTGTCAGCATGTCTGAAGTACTGCCTCAGCTACCCACATTCTTGGGTATGCCTGTGGCAGGCACACAAAAGATGACCTTTCCAAGCCTCCCTGACATAGGTGGACCATGAGACTCTTGATCTGGCTGATAAAATGTTACAAGAAATGATGTTTGAAAAGCCCTAACATGATCTTCCCATTTCTCTTTTTCCTTGTCGTGGCAACCACTGACATCCCAACTGGTGGAGCCTTCCCAGCTGTGTCCTTGAGTAAATAAGTGAAGCAGAGCCCTCCTTCCATCTACAATTCCCAGAATTAAGTACAGTTTGTGAAACAGGAATACATTTTTCTCTATTAAACCATGGAAATTTGGGAATGGTTGCCTTAGCACAAGTCTAACCTATCTTAACTACAATGCCCTTGTAAATAAATATGCTCAGGTACTTTTTTCTGTCTTTGCTAGATTATATGATAATTAAGGCAAAAATTTCCAGCTCTTGTCCTCTAGACAAACTGCTCACTGAATCCCTTAATTGATAGTCTAGGTTTGATAGCCCACATCCACTTTCCAGAGCACAATTTCTGTATTTGCCTTTCGGTACCCAGCAACTTCAGTGGGTAAGTGACCTTGGACACATTCTCTGCTTAATCGTGAGCAATATAACCATGTTGCAGTCATAAAAAGATATCATGAAGGTACTATAATTCCAACCAACCTCCAAACCAGACTTCCAGGGTCAGCCATGCTGCAGGCTCACAATGGCCCAAATTGGTCTTCAGCATTGGAAGGCCAGAAATTCTTTCACCAGGACACTGAGAGGACATTCAGTTTTCAGGGACTGACTCATACTAATCAGACTCACATACTGAAAGACTAATGTAAGCCAGACATCATTTTATTTTTTACAATAGGAATTTGTTTCTCCCAGTGACTTGAATATTCATGAGCATAATCCAGGATGATTCTTCTCTACCAGAGCAAACCAGGGAAGACAGTATACCCAAAGGAAGGTTGACAGATGAGTATTGGGAGGCTTATTATCTTGGAGGTTGTATTAGTCCGTTTTCACACTGATGATAAAGACATACCCAAGACTAATCTATAAAGAAAAAGAGGTTTAGTGGACTCACAGTTCCACATGGCTGTGGAGACCTCACAATCATGGCAGAAGGCAAGGAAGAGCAGAGGCATGTCTTACAAGGTGGCAGGCAAAAGGACTTGTGCAGGGGTACTCCCATTTATAAAACCATCAGATCTCATGAGACTTATTCATTACCACGAGAACAGTATAGGGGAAACTGCCCCCGTGATTCAATGATCTCCACCTGGCCCTGCCCTTGATTCATGGGGATTATTACAATTCAAGGTGAGATTTGGGTGAGGACACTGTCAAACCATATTAGAGGCCTTTCCATCTAGACCATGAAAATAGATCCTAATGAATCACTGGATCATTGGCAAGATTGAATTCTCTCTCTCTCTCTTTCTCTCTCTGTTAAGATAAATACTACAAATTTCTTGTTTTTAAGTTTCTGATTTTTCTCCAGACATTTAGCCAATAAAACTGGCTAAATGTTAGTTGTCTTTAGGTCAAGAATTGTCCCATCATGATTGGTTCATACAATTATTTAAAGGCAACATCTTGATCACTTCAATAGATGACTGCTCTCATCTACTATGTTTACATTTGTCCTAATGTTGGGGGTGTCTATCACTCTCATTTATCAAACAGCAAGAATTGAGTCTTGGGTCTTGAAAAACTCACCAAAAATACCTTCTAAATCTTCATAAGCCTGAGGGCCAAATCCAGCCTGTCACCTGCTTTTGTAAAAAATGTTTTAATGGAAGACATCCATACCCACTAACTTACATATTGTCTATGGCTCCTTTTGCATCTCATCAGCAGAGTTGAGTAATAGCAACAGAGCCTAAAACATTTACTATTTGCCTTCTTTTATTTATAGGAGAAAAGTTTGCTGGCTCCCGATGTACACAGTGTTTTTGTCATCTTTCAACAAAACAGCCTCTCTTACCAATGTCTGTAGTCTACAAGTTACCGTCAGGTGCACCCTCCAGCTGGTGGCAGAAGACATCCAAGGCAATTCCATGCTTATGTGCGTGGGTGCTCTCGTGGTTCTGATCCCAGGTTTCAGTGATTTTAACAAACTCAACTTCTACAGTGAACCTGCTGTGGACCACATTGCAGGGATCAATACTGAATAAAGACCCTCAGCCTGATGAGAAAGTCGTCAAAGAACTGGATTCCAAAAGAGAATTCATCACTTCCTTGTATAAATCATTCAACTCTTTGGTCCTCATCTATAAAATCAAACAGCCCAGCCTCCATAGTGGGTTTCCATGAGTATCAAATGTGAGAAAACTGGGTGAAATATGTGGTAAGGTCTTCTGTAAATGTGAAGGGGAGTACGGTAACTTTAGAAAGCACGGCGTCACACTGGCTTTTATCTAGTAAATCACATGACATAATACTTGCAAATGCTTGGAGTCTTTTGCATAATACTAGCAAAATAATTTTTTTTGATAACTTGCTGCCCCAAAATTTCTTCAGTCATTACTCAAAGGACTTGGCACAGGTACCCCGGATGCTCCTCATGACAGAGATCAGCTCTGTAAACAAGGAACCGCTTGAACCTTCTGCTGGGAATATTTGCTTTCTCCAGTGCACAGAGACAACATCTCAGTGTTTTCCCAGCTCTAAGAAAAAGTGAACAGGAATTTTCCTTTGAAATAACTTGATGAGCAACCAGGAAGGCTCCAAGACACCCTCAAGAACCCAGATAGGTTATGGTAAGAATCACAAAGGCTGCTGGACGGGGACAGAGGTGAAGGTGCCAGACAGCACAGGGTGTCATGAGGTCTGTTGGATCCCTCCAGCCTGATATTCTGAAAGCAAATGAGCAGGATTCTCTTGGGCATCATCTCAAACTCTAGCATTTATCGAAAAATCAGATTGTCTCTAGGCAGAATAGCACCCAGAGAATAAATATTAGAATTCAGTGAGGGCACAGTGGGTTATGAGTGTGGTGTGTGTGTGTTAGTGTGGATGGGTAACTACCAGTATGGCTAATGCATAGAGAGACGGTGTGTGTGAGTGCCTATGAATTAGCATCAAATGTAATCAAGGTACAGTATAGGAGAGTGGTGAGGACTTTTAACTGTGGATCCCAACTGTGTGGTCCCAATCTCAGAGCCACCTAAATTTGCCTAGCTGGGTCATCCTGGGAAGTGTAGATTGGATCACTGTTCAGACATATTTCCTCCTCCACCATCACCTCCATGGAAAGAGTGTCCATACTTGCCCCATTAAAGTTGGGTTTGGCCATGAGACTTGCTTTGGCAGATAGAATATGGGCAGAAGTGGCAGTATGCCAATTCTGAACTAAGAACTTAACAGGCATTGCATGAAAAATCATTCCTCTATTGTCATTCAACCTCACCATGAGAGAAACCTGCCCCAGGTACCCACTGCTACTCTCCAGCCCAGGCTCCAAATGAAACACACACAGCAGAGCCACCCTAATCAACCCACAGACCTGTGAGTGTGAAAATAAGTGTTCACTGCTGTATATCACTGAGATTTTGCTTTCATTTGTTTTGCAGCAAAAACTGACTGATACAGGCAAGTTTCTTAACCTCCCACCCGAGGGAAATGGAGAGAATAGTGGTGCCTGCTGCAAATGGTTGTTATAAGAATTTAGCACTTAGAACACTTTCTGGCATACAGTAAGTGCTTACAAGTGTTAGCGGTTATTGCAGTAGCTTCTGCTGTTGCTGTTGTGTCTAAGTGTTTGAGTTAGCAGGTACTCAAGCAGGTAAGAGTGGGTGATCATGTACTCAAGTGTCAGAGTTAAAGAAGGAGCGCGGACGGAGCAGGTGTGTGAGTGGTGGAGGCACATCCCTCAGCAGAAGTACTCATTGATTCTCCTGCCCCCTTTGATTCCAAAGGCCTGAAAGTCCACACTGGAACGAGCTGAGAGAAGCCTGTCAGCCTCGCTCAGGCTGTGCCGGGACAGCTCCTCTGAGCCATCCTCGCTATGGCCCAGTCTCTCCAGGTTGACATAGGTAACTGTGGCCTCCGTGGAGTCCCTGGTGCGGCACTTGCGGCAGCGCCTCTGAAGAGCACCGCAGCAGACAAGCAGTGTGAGAGGCAGGGCAATGACGGCGGCCACACTAATCACCACCACATTGATGAGCTGCTGGGTGTTCTCAGCATCCACCACTTCATTGGTGGAGAAGATAACACACTGATCCTTCCGGGGCGCCAGGCCCTGCACGCAGACACATGCCACGTACTTGGTCTTGGGCAACAGCCCAGTGATGGTCACTCTGGTCTCCCCAGGCTGCACAATCACCCGCCGCATGCTGTGCTGCCCAAAGACCGCATAGAGGACACTGAAGGCAGTTGTGTTCTTAGCCTGGGGTGCCTTCCACACCAAGGACACACTGTGGTAAGTGTCCCCAACTACCTTCACAGATCTCACCATTCGTGCCTCTGAGGATCCCACCCGCCCATCAGAGAGCTCTCCCAGGGCATCCATCTGGAAGTGTTGGAGGTTCAGTTCCTCCTTCATGCTGGGCACAGAGGGACCAGTGGCCAGGACAGTGGGTTTGGGAATCTGGGGGACATGCCTGGCCACCAGCTTGTTATTGTAAGCAGCGGCTTCCCCCCCTCCACCTGTCCTTGCCCATAGTGCCCCTGGGCTCCCACTGTGTTCTGTGGAAGTCTGCGGCTCTGTGACAATCAGGGAGATAACAGTCTCAGAGGCTCCCAGGAAGTTCTTGGCTTGGCAGATGTAGTCTCCGGAGTCAAGGTGGGACACTGCAGGCAGGCCCAGCAGAGTCCAGCTCGTGCCGTCATTGGATACTTCCTGGTGCACTAGGAGGAAAACAGGCGTAAGTGAAAGAATGAATGGACCCATTTGCCCCAAGCTGCCTTTCAGGGCCAAGTTCACAGCTCCTAGATGGTGTACACTCAGGTGTCGTCCTGAGAAAACACTGGCAGTCATTCAACTTTTCTTAGACTAGCCAAGGGGATCAATATTACCTTGGGCTCAAATGTGGGGAGCCTCTGGAGCCCCAGGTTGAGGCAGAGCCTAAGAATGATGCCTTCTAAATCTGACAAGTTCACACTATGGGTTTTTTGTTTGCTTTATTCGGATAGTGTCGTGCTCTGTTACTCCAGGCTGGAGTGTGGTGGTGTGATCATGGCTCACTCCAGCATGGAACTCCCAGGCTCAAGTGATCCTCCCACCTCAGCCTCCTGAGTAGCTGGGACCACAGGCATGTGCCACCATATCCAGCATTTTTTTTTTTTTTTTTTTTTTTTTGCCACAAGTTCTCACTATGGTGCCCAGGCTGATAACTCCTAGACTCCAGTGATCCTCCTGCTTCAGCCTCCCAAGTGCTGGGAGTATAGGCATGAGCCATCACGCCCAGTCAACCCACCCTGTTCTTAATGGCACTGGAATTTTACAAAGGTAACCAGATGGATTTTACTGGAACCCCAGCTTCTCCTTGTACAAGCTGTGTGATGTAGCATTTAGTCTCTCAGAGCCTCAGTTTTCTTATATGCAAAATAAGAAGGAAATGCTCTTTGAAGTTCAATGTTATTATGTGCATAATACACTTAGCATTGTACTAGACCCACATGAAGAGCTCAGTAGATGGTAGCTCACATCATTAATTACTCCAGGTAATTCTGGTTTAATATTTACAACTGGGAAACTTATAAATATTAATACACTAAAAGAGAGACATCCACCAAAAAGTCAGCTTTTTGTTCTCTCAGGGTGGGCCCCGAGTCTCTACAGAGTGGCTGGTGGGATATGATAGGACAGGTCAAGAGCCATTGTCATTGTTGAATCTGTTGTCACCGTGACTTGCCTCTGGAAAGCCCCTGTCAAACTCAACTCAGACAGATGGAAGCCCAGTCTTGCTTAGACAACTTCCCTCTGGCCCTGCCAACTCCCCATTTGGGGCACTGCTTTGCTCTCTCCAGTCCGGGGTCTCAGTGCAGCCTCCCTGTAGCTCACATACCTGTACCATGAAGGGGCCTGCCATTGGCCCTCCTCCAGCTCATCTCGGGCCCAGGGACTCCAGTAGCTCCACAGCGTAGCAATGCTGTGCCACCCAAAGGGGACCTGATGCTGGCCACTCCTGGATGGAGCTCTGGGCCCTGGCACTTTCTCAGTTCAAGCTGGCTGAAGGCCACTCTGGCCAGGCTGCGTGGGTTGGCACATCTCAATTCGGTCTCAATGAAGGCCAAGTTTGGGGCCCAGCCATCCAAAAGATGGACCAGGTCATAGAGTTGGCAGTCACATACCCACGGGTTGTCCTGTAGCCCTGCAGAGGTAAAACAGCAGACAAGATATACAGATAGATTTTCAAGGTCCTCAGGTCCAGCACCCCTTCCCCTCTGGGAGGACAGGCAGGTCCTCATTCAGAGTCAGCAGAACTGGCCTCTGGGCCCAGCTCCTTGTCTTGTTAGTTGTATGACCTGAAATTTGATTCTTGGTGTTAAATGATAGCATTACTTTCTTTTCAGGGTTGCTTTAAACATAAACAAAAGTAAATCATATTAAGTACTGGGTAGCTATAGAGCATACTGACAAAACTGGCAATTACTCTTGCCATTCTTGGACTGATTCTTTCAGGCCGCTGGCCAGGCAGTATTTCCACAATAATTGCAATGTGACAAAGTCCATTTCTAGACATGCATCACTGACCCCGATCCTTGATGTCAGTTCTCCCAGTATAAATGGTATTTTCAGCGTCATCCTAGCAATGATGGTGTCTGCTCCGATCCACGGTCCCTTTGACATAGGCTCAAATGGGCATAAACAGCAGGGTGAAAGGGCCAGAAAATCAAATCCTGGAATCCATCCCCTACTGTCTTTACTCTAAAACTGAACATTCTTATAGAGCTGGAAGCAGGTCACTGTATCCACTCTGTCAAAGAACATTACAGAGATAGTGGAGTACCATGTGTATATAAATGAGGGGTACCATGTGTCCTCAATTCTAAGTACAATTCCTTCTTATAGGGTTGCATTACTGAAATGCAAGATAAACGCACTTGATATGATGTCCTTTTAGTCTCCAAAGACTTATTTGATAGTATACTAATAATCAATGACAACTTACATGTTTATATAGATATATTTAATACATTTGGAAAGGGGGGCGTCAAAGGGTTGGGATGGGTGCATTCAGATGACCGTATATTCATGGGTCTCAGGTCTCTTTGAGCAGAACCCAAGGGTGCCAGTTCCTTTTCCCACCTTCCCCTCACCCCGTCTCACCAGTGGTTGCTGCTTTACATCAATGGTTAAATGCACTTGGTGATACATCTGCAACCCAAGATTCATCAATGCCTGGCTCCGGTGGTGAGCTACATGGCTTTTGCTTTATCACAATAGGGCCAGAAAGAATGAATGTAAAAGGCAAAGTTAAACAACAGTGAGACTTTCACTTGCCAGACTGGCAAAAGTTAAACATTTTGGGCATTTTAGTTGTTAGCTCCATGAGTGAATAGATTGTCATTTCTTTTGTTCTCTGCTGTATTCCCAGCATGTAGAATTGGAAGGCATTCAAAAATACAGTCTCACTCATTGCCCAGGCTGGAGTGCAGTGGAGTGATCTCAGCTTACTGTAACTTCTGCCTTCTAGGTTCAAGCGATTCTCCTGCCTCAGCCTCCCAAGTAACTGGGATTACAGGTGCCCACCACCACATCCGGGTAATTTTTGCATTTTTAGTAGAGACAGGGTTTCACCATATTGGCCAGGCTGATCTCGAACTCTTGACCTCAAGTGATCCACCTGCCTTGGCCTACCAAAGTGCTGGGATTACAGACGTGAGCCACTGTACCTGGCCCAGATTGATTTTTAAATGTCTAATATGCACACTCTGTGACCTAATAATCCCACTTCTCAGTTCCTATCCTAGAGAAACATTTATGTGTACAAGAATGTGTTGCCAAGAGTGTTCTCTGTTGCATCATAGGTGTTAACAAAATAATAGAAACAATTTAAAAGTCCATTAAAGGGGGAATGACTAAATAAACTATAATATAATTATGTTTATAACATAGTGCAGACATAGTATACTATAGAATATTGTGCAGTAGTTTTTTAAATGAACTTGACCCATTTGTAATAATTTAGAAATATCTACAAGATACAATGTTGGGTCAAAAAGTTAGTGTTGGTTAGTATGCATAATGCGACAAAATTTTATGTAAAACACACACATAACTTTTCTGCGTGCATGTATGTATGTGTATACATGTATATACATATACATATGAAATGTATCTGAACAGATAGGGAGCTTGCATATAAATGTGATAATGGTAATTACTTTTGAGGAGTTGGAATAGGGAGAGAGGACAAAAGGGTCTTTAGCCTCTTCTGCAATATTTTAAACATTTGTATTTATTCACGTATGAGTTGTAGAATTCAGATAAATTTTTCAGAATGAATTATGCTCCTTCTGTCATTCTCAGGGCCAGGCCGGTGCCTTGGGAAGGAAAGGAGATCTAGTTCCCATGGTAAGCCATTGGTTTGTTAGAAGCAGGAAGGAACCGAAGAAATAGCAGGTCCAGCTTGTGTAGTGTACTAACCCATTCAGCTCTGAGTTGGGAAATTGAGTCTCAAGGGCCTTCTCCTGGTTGTGTGACATGGAAAGACCTCTCTTATGACTGGAATTTGAACTGCCACAGTCTGGCTTGGGGCTTGAGCTCATAAACCCGCCGCTCTTGTGGATCTCATTGTTTTTGCTTAAACCTGGAAGGCAGGTATCATTTCAATTTTCCAAATAAAGAATTGAAACTCAGAGAAGCGTAACTTGTCTAAGACCCCAGGTGAAGGATGCCGCCTCTTACCTAGGACTAGCCTGGGGTGATGGCCGGGAGGAAAGAGACCGGTCTTCAGGTGAGCCCAGGAGACGATCAGCTCCTGCGGGAGCCTCAGCAGCTGGTTGCTGGAGAGGTCGAGGAAGGTGAGGTTCTCCAGGAAGCGCGCGGCCTCAGGGGGCACAGCCGAGAGGCGATTGGCCTGCAGGTCCAGCAGCCGCAGCTGGGGGGCGTCCCTGAGCGCGGCCCAGGGGAAGGCGGCCAGGTGGTTCCCCGGCAGCCGCAGCTCCCGCAGGCGTCGCAGGCCCCGCAGCATGAGGGCGTTGAGCTCGCTGAGGGCGTTGTAAGGCAGCCACAGCTGCTCCAGGCGGCCCAAGGGCCTGAAGGCCTCGCCAGGCACCCTGCGTATGGCCGTCCGCTCCAGGCGCAGTCTGGAGGTGTCCGGGGGGATGAACGCCGGGGGCAGGGTCATGTCGGGATCGTTGCACACCACGGTCCTGGTCGCAGAAATGGGGGATAGTTGAGCAAGGATCCTGCCGGGTCTGGAATCTCCCACCGCTACCTCCCTCCGCGAGGCCTCTGGTTCTGCTTGTATCACAAGACACCCACACCAGAGTCCAAGCCATGACGGGGACCTGGAGAGGGGCCCAGAGCAAGCAGCCCCGCTTTTCCCTTTGCAGAGGTCTTGCTCTCAGAGCCTCTCACAAGGGTCCCAGGAAGGTCATCTGGTCTTCACTGTCCTGCAAGACCTCACCCTTACATTTTTGTGACCCATAACAGCCTGCAGCACCTGCAGTGCACTGAGAATGAACAGTATTAATAAACCCCGTAATGCGTTGTGCACTGTTGCTTTGCAAATATATGTTAAAAGTGTGGCTGGGCGCGGTGGCTCATGCCTGTCACCCCAGCACTTTGGGAGGCCAGGCGGATAGATCACTTGAGGCCAGGAGTTCAAGACCAACCTGGCCAACATGTCGAAACCTCCTCGCTACTAAAAATGCAAAAATTAGCTGGGCGTGGTGTCACGTGCCTGTAATCCCAGGCAGGAGAATCGCTTGAACCAGGGAGGTGGAGTTTGCCATGAGCCGAGATCACTCCACTGCACTCCAGCCTGGGCAACAGAGCAAGACTCTGTCTCAAAAAAAAAATTGTTCGTTTGTTAAATTATACCTCAATTTTTGTAACTGTTTTGGTTTATCATTCCACAAAGAATATACCAAGGATATCATCAATGAATGTGCATTAGATCTCTTCCAATTCTAGGGGTCAAGTGATGATCAAGGCGTTTAAGAGCCAGGACTTGGCAGCCCCACAGCTGGATTCACACCTGGGCTCTTTGCTTGCTGGGTGTGAGTCTTTGAGTACATTCCGTAACTCTATTTTCCTCAGTTTTGTCATCAAATAGACTCCACAAGGTAGTTATGGGGTTTAAATGAGATAATGTATGTAGAAGCCCAGCACACTGCCTGCCACCCTGCATGAACCCAAGGGTATGGATCACTGTCATAAATGTTTGCATCTCAGCATTGACAGTAGATCGAGTCAGGCTTATCAGCTCTTCTACCCAAACAACAACTTCTTAAACCTTATTTTATTAAGTTTGAGACTAAAGCAGAGGATAGAGAGAAAATGGGAGGCAGTCCTTGCCCTCAAGGAGCCTACATTTCACCACTATGTTTTATACTACATGAACTGAAAATAAAATCCTAAGCCCCCCAACCACTGAACAGATCCATTTAAGGGAGGTTGTAATAGCATAACCTCTTGTAATAGCATAACATACGGGTCATATCGGTCTTTCCTGGAAGTGCGCACACATCACCAGCATCCCCTGGTATAACTCATATACTCAAAAGCAGCTGGGCTTGCTTTTTCTTGTAAACAGTGCCCACAAATAGTACAGATATTTTTACTCCTTTTGAGCAAATATACATGGAACTCCTACTAAGTGATGGGCAGTTCAGAAGAGAATCAACCTCATAGCCCCTGTCCCCATACAATGTATAATCTAGCTCAGGAAGAAAGCATTTACAGCAAAACTTCCAGATAATAAAATAGATTTGGCCAAGTGTGATGGCTCATGCCTACAGTCCCAGCTACTCAGAAGACTAAGTTGGGAGGGTAGCTTGAGCCCAGGAGTTGGAAGCTGCATGGAGCTATGATCGTGCCACCGCACTCCAGCCTGGGTGACAGAGCAAGACCCCATCTCAAAAAAAAATAATACATGTTTGGGTATTGCAAGGAGGAAGGTCTGGATGTAGGTGAGAGAAGACAGGTGATTGGAAAAAAACTTACTTGGATGGGGGAGAAAATGGTCAAAAGGGGAATTAAAGGAAACCATAAGACTCAAAGCCTACATCATAGCTCAAACCTACAGCACAACTCCTGGTGGGGTAAAACCAGGGGCAAACTGGGGCAAACTGGGACAAACAGCATGGGCACGAATCTGTTCAGGTGCACAGCCCAGGTCCTCCCAGGCAACCCTAGTGCCCACAGGTACACACTTCACGATACAGCAGCCCAGACATAAAGGCTAAGTTCTCTGAGAGGCCCAGGTTAGAGAAGGATCTGAGGAAGTCCTCTGGATGCAGAAGGAGCTTTGGTCTAACTGTGTAGTCTGCGCCCATAGCCATAGGGGACCTCAGGGCCCGCTACAGTCTTTCATGGCCTCATAGGACCCTCCACGCAGATGGGCTGGTGCATGTTAGCCATGGGATGGTCAGGCGGGTAGAACCAAGAGCTCTGGCTTCAGAAGAGGGAATGCCCACTGACTTACGTTAGCGGCCCTCAAAACTCATTTTCCATCTTAAGGCTAGCTCTGTTGCCTGTAATTCATCCCTGGTCCCTGCCCATGGCAGCATCACCAGATAAAGTGTCTGAAAACTGAACTGGAATGCCTGGGTTCCAGGACTGGTTTCGTCAATGATGCTGTGTGGATTTCAGCTCTGTGCTTTCTATGGGTGGTGGGGAGGGTTTTTGTCACTCCAGTGACACTGTCCTTGGCCATGGGATATTTCTAGCCTATTCAGGACTCAATCTGGCTTGTCTTGGGGAGAGGATCCCTACCCTCCATATGAGTTGATGCATTGGACACTTGGGCTACAGTGGAGCTCATTCTGTTTCTCAAGTCATGCAGGGTGTCTTTTCTTGGTAGTTCTTCTTCATTTCTCTACCTTCTCTCATCCCCCAATCCACTCAACATTCATTGCCAAGATTATCAAAAGGGTAACTCCAATAACACTGCTTCCAAGATCAGAAACCATAAGTGGCCCAGAAACCATGCAGTGGTCGCTAATGGGTAAGCTGAAGAAGTTGGAAGAAAGATGGTTTAAAGATTGCTAAAGAAAAGAAGCAAATGAGCAGTAGTGGAAGAGCAAGGGTCCACAAGCCAAAAAGTATGGAAATGTCCCATGGAAGGAGAGGAGGAGAAGATGGAGGTGCTCTGAGGGATCAGACAGAGGGTGGGGAAAATCAAGGAAAAGGCTAGGGATGGAAGGAAGCATGCTTGTCATGGGATGGGCACTCCTGGCTTTTTGGAGTACCCATAAAAGCGATTGAGGCTGAGGCTTCTAGGATCTTTTCCTTTCTGGGATCAGAGAAGATCCAAGATCCAAAGGAGGAAGAATGAGAGGCAAGTGGTTCCATTGTGCGTGGGGTCATAGGAAATCCCTGGAATGTGACTGGGTGTTGTAGAGAGGTCAGGCAAGAGTGCAAGAGGCCTGGGAAAGAAGGAGCTGGGGAAATACAGAAAAGAAGAGGGAATAGAAAAAAACAAGAAGAAAAGAAAGCAGTAAGGGAGGAGACTTCCAGGGCCTTTAAGGAGGGTTCTTCACCAGGAGCCTGGAGGCGGATTCAGGAAGGACTTTCTAACACTGGCACACTTGTGCCTCACCCTCGGGCCCATATGCACAGGTACCTGGTACCTCTCAGACAGAGTCATCCCTTTGCTTGCTGGAAAATAATGCAGCACAGACCACCCTGTAGAATCCCTGGGCCTCAAGGGCCAGGGTAGATGAAGATCTCACCCAGTCTTGGTCTCAGGTTCCCCAGCTCCAACTCCTCCCAACCCAGCCTAGCTGGCAGAGCAATGGAGGCTGGGCTGTCCATCCCACACACCCTGTACCATACCTGGCCTTGCTGCCATCACCCAGGACGTGGAGGCTGCAGCTGCACTGAGAGGGGCAGGAGCCCTGGGCTTGGGGAGGCCACCCGAGGGCCAAGAGCCAGAGCATGCCCACTGCCACCCTCATGGCTCCTGGCTCCTCTCTGGCCCAGGCAGGGGCCTGTCCCTGGACCTCTCAATCCCACCAGCCCAGCAAGCCCAGCAAGCCCAGCAGCTGCCCACTTGCTCGCCAGCCCCTTACACTCCCTCCTGAGGCCATCGGATAAACACGGACAGGCTGGGGATTAGGGAGGGGAGTCCCAGCCACAGCACTCAGCGGCTTATTGCTGTCTGAATCACTCAGTCCTGAGGGTGGGGGTGGGGGACCCCCTTCTGTAGCAACAGCCACAGGCGCAGAGAGGCCAGGGTACAGCAAAGCAGGACAAGTAGGCAGCTTCCCAGAGGCAAGCAGCCATGGGACTGTCATCTGCAAAGCACCCCATCCCAACCAGGCCACAGACAACACAGACTCCACTGGAGTGCCAGCGAAGATGGAGACAGAACCCTGGTTTCTAATGAGGCCCTTTGGAAATTCTTTCTTATGACACTGTCTCATAGTAAAAAAAGTAGTGAAATGAAACAACTCTTCCTGACGGTGTAAAAGGCATTAGAAGGAGCCCAAGCTCCAGACCAAGGCTTCCTGAGTTTGAATCCCAGCTGTTCCATTAATGGGCTGTGACCTTGGATGAGTCATGTTATCTCTTGGCCTCTGTGTCTTTATCTGACAAAGAGAAATAAAGTTATTTCATGCAGGGTGTTTATGAAAATTAAACTCAAATGCTAAAGCCTTGACAGCCTGTGAGAACGGAAGCTCTCTCATAAGTTGTAAGTACCCAATTTCACTGGAACTTACAAGTCCCTGCTTACATAGGAACTGGACAGATTCAGACATTTTGAGGAGACATCAGAGGTGTCTCTCATGAGCCCACAAACTGTCCCAGGCTGCTAGGCAAAAAGTTGCCTGCCTTGAGTGCCCCATGGATATGGATATGGGACCTAGAGCACTGCTATTTCAGCTGAGCCCTTCCAGGAATTACTACGAATGCCACAGGTGGGGATGGCTCGACAATGAGGGACAAGGGCAACCCTCTCCTCAAGGGATCATACTCCAAGAAGGATCCCAAAGGAGTAGCTCAAAGAGTTCTTGGAGAAGGCACTTTCAGGTTTTATTTTGGAGACAAAACTCCAGCCACTAATAAGGGCCTTTGGAAATTCTCCATCCATAAACCTTTGCTTTGCTTTATACCTCTATCCCAAACCATCCATAAAGCTTTGCTTTGCTTTGTAGCAACAGGGTTTGCTCTGTCACTCAGACTGGAGTGCAATGGTGTAATCATAGCTCACTGAAGCCTCAAACTCCTGGGCTCAAGCCATCCTCCTGCCTCAGTCTCCCGTGTAGCAGGAACTATAGGCAAGCACCACCATGTTTGGCTATTTTTAAAAAATTATTTTTTGTAGAGACCTGGTCTTGGTATGTTGCCCAGGCCGGTCTCAAACTCCTGGCCTCAAGCGATCCTCCTGCCTCAGTCTCCCAAAGTGCTGGGATTACAGGCCTGAGCCACTGCACCCAGCCTAATTTCAATTTTTACCTATTGTCTCCTAGTCCTATCTCGCCCTACCATATCTACTCAATAGGCCAGTGGGGACTGACCAGGGATGATTCCCAGTAGTAGACACTCAGCTGACTCACTCATTCATTCCTCACATTTGACCCCAAGGCATTGTTCTCTGGTCCAACATGCCCTACCTACGTTCTTTGGCTTTTCTAGAAGGTTCCCCAGTCCCTCATACCTGTGAATGCAGCCAGGCCTAGACCAGTGAGGTATGGCCCGCAAAGATATCTGGGGCCCTAGTGCACACATATGTGCCTAACTCTGTGCCAGGTCTGTTTTGACAATACTGGCTTCTCATTCTGTCCTTCCAATGCAGCCAGTAGGGTTTTCTCAGCGCTTCCCAGCTATACTTCCTCCTCCCCAAACCCAGCCACCAGCTTGCCTGTTCCCATGTCTCTGCTTCTTTCTCCTTCTATCTTTTGCCTAAATGAACTTTACCCTTTAATGTTGGCCTTGCCCTCCTTTCTCTTCTCATGAAGGCTTTTGTGATCTCGAAGGCATGAAAAAAGGACGGACACAGGTATTAACCAACATCCTAAGGTAGAAATTGAGAAAGAGCAGGGGAAGCTCTGGAGGGTGCAATCATAAGCTCCGCCCTGAGGAGGGATTTGGCTTGGATATAAGTGAGGACTCATGAGAGGAAAGGCCTGGGAAGTGGATGTTGATGGAACAGAATGGGTTGCTCTACCAGAGTGCATCAGAAGATGCCATTGAAAAGTGCCTGAGCCTGGGGAATAGGAGATCCAGCTTTTGTTTCGGCTCCATCCATAAATTACTACATGGCCTCAGGCAGATTCTTAACAGCTTTTAGCCACAGTTTCCTCATCTGAAATGGAAAGGATAATGGTATCTAATTTGCGGAGTTGTTTGTAGGACTCATGAGAAGATCCCTTAGCACAGTGCCTGACCTCATTCAATATTAGCTATGCTGCCGATAGTGCCCTGGGGCTTGGTTTCTTTGTCTGAAAATGAGTTAAGGTGCCCTAGATCAGTGTTTCCTGGTGCAAATTTTACCATGAGCCAGCACATAACAGTGTATAAAAAGCCAGTGTACCAAGAAGCCATTTGTAGCAACCAAAGCTCTTAGTGGGGAGGGGGGCGGGTGCAGGGAGGAACTGACAAGATAGCAGCCCCTCTGTTCTAAGACAGTGTCCTAGGAGGTGTTTTTATGCTTGTAGGGCTCAAGTGCTCTATGAGAGATAGGAAGTGCAGCCCTGAGGTTTATATTCACAGTGTCTAACCAGGACTTACACAGACGCCAGGGACAAAAGACATTGACATTGCAGAAAAGTAAACAGAAGAGTCCAGTAGTCCCACTCCAGGGCACATAACTAGTTAGTGGCAGATTTGGAACCAGAACCCCATTCTCTGATCCCAGTTGGGGTTCTTCCTCTGACAGCAGGTAACTTCCCAAACCTCATCCTATCCCCAGCGCTTTGGAGCACACGCCTGTGAGCCTGAGGACACACGCGCACAGACACTGGGCTTGTCAGGAACAGCTGTGGCTCAAATTCCTCTGCTTGCTCCCCTCCCCTGGTTATGCAACTCTTTTCCAATTAGGCTCTCAGCCACACACAACGTTTGGATTCCCTGACCTTAATCCTGTGCAATGGGGCTGAAATGAATGAGACAGGGCTCCATTCTGACTTCACAAAGGCTGCATTGTCCAACTCGTGAATGGGTTCCTTCTGCTTGGGCCAAGAGGACCCATTTACAGGAGGGAGGCATCCAGAAAAAGCCCAAGGTTCAGTATAATAACCTGCATGTGCCCGCACACATGTGGGATGGCCCTTTAAAAGGGAGGGCCTGGCTGTGGGAAGCCAGAGACAGCTGGGTCACTGACGGAGGGAGATCGAGAATGGCAGAGTCCAGCACCCTGCCCACTGGCTTCGGGGAGCTCGAGGTGCTGGCTGTGGGGCTGGTGCTGCTGGTGGAAGGTGAGCCAGGCCGAACCTGGGGTACGGCAGGGCCCCAGTGGGTACTGAGGACCCAGGCCACCAATGTGGAGCTAGCAAAGAGAGGAGAGGTCCCCAAAGCCAGCTGGGTGTCAGGTCCCTTTGGCTGCCTCCCCTCTGTGCCTGGACTCAGGGGTTGTTCTGACAGCTGGACCTGTGAGAGCAGAGGGTAAGCCAGGCAAGGGCCAGGGAGGGAGAGACTTTAAGAGGGGACATCTGCCCAGGAGATGATCAAGAGCCAGGCTTTAGGACTTTTCATGTCCCTCCAGCTGGGAGAAAATTTAATCCACTGCTTGGAAATCCTGCTAAGAATCCCACATAAGATCAGTCCCCCAAAAAGCTCTGGGGACAGACAGCTCTGCCACCTGCTCTTGTGTGACTATAACCAAGTCCCTTCCGCTCTCTGCCCTCAATGCCTTGACATTCCGAATGGGTGATTGTAAAGATTAAATGGGATAATGGGCATAAAGTGCTAGCCTAAATAGACTCCAGAATATATAAGTTCATTCACTCCCATCTTCTCCAGCCTCACCACTATTTTCACTGTGTCTACTCCCATGAGCCTAAGCACTTCCCCTCTGGAGGCCACCTGGGTCCACCAGGTACCTACCCTAACCCAGAATCCCTAAGATGCTCGTTGAGACCAGAGCTAGAGACAGTATCAATCCTGATCTGGGCCAGCCCAAGGCAGGCTGATGGAGAATGCAGCTTTGGTTCAAAGCAGACCCAGAGAAATCATCAGCGCATTTTCTCACCTAATGAAAACTGATAATGGAGAGGAAGTGACAGTCACTGGATTGGTCCTGAAGGCCCTGGACACAACTGTCTGGTGGCCTAAGCCTGTGTGTCCCTTTCCTGAGGACCCTACAATCTAGCATCCCTCCAGGTCCTCAAACATGCCATAAAATTTTACCACTTTATTTTTGGAAGGTATTTAAATTTACATTTTTATTTCATGCTTGATGATTAACAATATCATGATATATGCAATGCTTTGGTTTTTATTTTATTTTTAAACTATTTAAAATTTTTTAATAGCTTTGGGGGTATAAGTGATTTTTGATTACATAGATGAATTACACTCTGGCAAATTCTGAGATTTCAGTGCACCCATCAACCCATATTAAGTTGTACCTAATATGTACGTTTTTAAAATTGTACCCCCTCTTCCACTCTTTCCCTTCTGAGTCTCCAGAGTCCATTATGCCACTCTACATGCCTTTGTGTACTCACGGTTTAGCTCCCACTAGTAAATGAGAACAAATAGTATTTGATTTTCCATTCCTGAGTTACTTCCCTTAGAATAATGGCCTCCAGCTCCATCCAAGTTGCTGCATAAAATATTATTTCATTCCTTTTTATGGCTATTATTCCATGATGTATATATACCACATTTTCTTTATCCACTAATTGGTCAGTGGGCACTTACACTGATTCTGTATCTTTGCAATTGTGAATTGTGCCGCAATAAACAGATGTGGATGTGTCTTTTTGGCTGGATTAAATGGCAGATGTACTTATAGTTATTTAAGGAATCTTTATACTGTTTTCCATAGAGGTTGTACTAATTTACATTCCCACCAGCAGTGTATAAGCATTCCCCTTTTACCACATCCATGCTATCGATCTATTGTTTTTTGACTTTTTAATGATGATCATTCTTGTAGGAGTAAGGTGGTATCTCATTGTACCATTTTATGTCTTTGCATATGCTATTCCCTCCTGGAATGCTCTTCCATGCACTGTCCTGCAGGTAAGTGCTTCTTATAGTTTTGAAGGCAGGAGTTTTTCCTGTTCCTCACTTTAGATGGGGGAAGCTGAGGTTCAGAGAGCTTGAGGAGCAGCAAGTGACGCAGCCAAGCCAAAATTCAAGGTTGGGTCTCTCTGCTGCTAGAGAACACCCGCTTCATGTTCACTTCCCTGCCTGGTGTCCTGGGCAGCTCTCAGCTCTAACGTCGACTCTTCCCCTTGGAGGCCGTCTGACTTTGCTCTACAGCCCTTAGAGTAGGCATTTTGAAATCCAAAAGGAATTTGAAATCCAAAAGGACATAATGGAATTCAAGTTCCAGCTCTACCACTTACTAGCTATGTACTTAGGGCAAGTTAGCTACAGTCTCTGAGCCTCAGTTTCCCGGCTATACATGGAGAAGAGAGTCCAAGTGAAGACTGAATGAGATGACTCATGTAAGGTGCTTATCCTGGTGCCTGGTGTGTGATAAATGCTCTGCAGGTGTCAGTGATTATGACTGCTATAGCATGAAACATGCTGTATTGATTGTCTTCTTTGTCTGTCCGGGAGGTTGCTGATGCTCCATCCACCCCACACACCCTGTTGTGACCCCAGCTGGGTTTCAGCAGCCCCAATGCCAGCCCCCACCCTTCCTTTCAGCTCTCTCCGGTCTCAGCCTCAATAGCCTGACCATCTTCTCTTTCTGCAAGACCCCGGAGCTGCAGACTCCCTGCCACCTGCTGGTGCTGAGCTTGGCTCTTGCGGACAGTGGGATCAGCCTGAATGCCCTCGTTGCAGCCACATCCAGCCTCCTCCGGTACCAGCCCCCTCCCCAATCCACAGGCTCTGGAGTCCTGCCTGGGGCCTGACCTCTGGACCCTGGGCAGCCAGGCCAAAGGCATTTTTAGTACTTACAGAAAATTGGCCAAGGGCTAAGGGTGGGCAGGCTAAAATGGCCTAAATTCCAGATTATTTCTGAAGAACGGCAGCTGATTTCTGGAAGGCAGGGGTTGCTGAAACCTGATGAAAGAGATGGCAGGCTGTAGACATCAATGGTGTGGGTTCTGTAACCAAGCAACCTAGGTTTGCATTCTGGCTTCAGCATTTCTAGTTCCAGGCTTCTTCCATAAACTGGATATTATTTCCTAACTCAGATGGGTGGTTGGAAGTATTTATTTCTATTACGTATAAAGAACTTAAAATAATGCTTGACACCTAGGAACTCTAAGTAAGTGTTTGTGAAAGCAAACAGGGTTTTGGCTAGTGTCTAATACCACCTTATATACAAACCAGGGCCTTCCATCACAGCTTCAGGAGGTGTTTATAAGATTGTTTTCTGAAGCAGACTGAACATTCTCATTCTGCTTTTGGTCACTACAATGGAGGCTGGAGCCCACCTGGAAGTACATACCCAGGGCTGACCAGCCTGGGGGTCTGCATCAGTGAGAATTCTTCCTCCCACAATGAACAGAAGCTTCCAACTTTGCTTGGCCCTTGGGAATGGGGACGCCTAGGGTCTCCCCTATGACTTTGCCTTCATCTGTGTGACCTTGGCTTTGGTATCTTTGCCTCTTTGAGCCTCAGTTTCCCCACTTATCTAATACAGGCATGAGCTCTCCTGTGACAGAGGCATCTGATCATGCAGAGAGAGCCTATGGCCCAACCGTAGTGCAGTCAAAGTCGCCCAGCCTGGAGAGTGTGCGCTGGGCTCCACCCCTTCAGCCCAGTGACTTAAGCTCTAAGGCCTCATAGCAGACACCGATATCAAGGGCCTCTTTGGAGACACAGGACAACATTCAGGAACACACACTCCAAGCTGTACTTGGCAGGTGTGGGAGGTGGAAACAGTCGGAGGGGAGGGGTCACTGGTGCCCAGTGTCTCCCACAGGCGCTGGCCCTACGGCTCGGACGGCTGCCAGGTTCACGGCTTCCAGGGCTTTGTGACAGCGTTGGCCAGCATCTGCGGCAGTGCAGCCATCGCCTGGGGGCGCTATCACCACTACTGCACCCGTAGGTATCTGGGCTCCTGGAGTGGAGGGACACCAATGCAGTGTGGAGAGGATAAGAGGCAGGGAGGGACAGTCAGAACTAGCTACTGCTCTGCATTTCCCACAACAGGGAAGTGTTGGTGGCTGCGAGTGTGCATGCCTATCGTGTGTAGGCACTCATTTCAGGAAAGGAGGGAGGGTGGGAGAGTGTGCAGGAGACCTGCTGAGGCTCTCTTGCCATGACTGCAACCTTGATCAAGTCAGGGATCCTCTCTGAACCTTAGTCTCCTCTTCTGCGAGATGATTTTAATAACCAACCTCAGTTTTATTTTGAAAATCAAATGAGATCAGGGATACAGAAAATGCCCTTGCAGACAGGCACTACTGAGGCACAGAGATGCTGTGTGTATGTGTGTAGCTGGGCATGTGCCCTGGCACCTCACCCTTCCATGAGGCTTCATGAAAACTGCTCCAGCTCTAGATTTGCCAGGCTGCATCATCAAATGCCGTCTTCATAATTGGCCATATCAGTGTACAAATGGCTCTGTTTTTCCTTTTTTTTTCTTTTTCTTTTCTTTTCTTTTATTTATTTTATTTTTTGAGACAGAGTCTCGCTCTGTTGCTCAGGCTGGAGTGCAGTGGTGTGATCTCAGCTCATTGCAACCTCTGCCTCCCAAGTTCAAGCAATTCTCCTGCCTCACTCCCTAGCAGCTGGAATTACAGGCATGTGCCACCATGCCTGACTACGTTTTGTATTTTTAGTAGAGACGGTGTTTCACCACGTTGGTCAGGCTGGTCTGGAACTCCTGGCCTTGTGATCCACCCACCTCTGTCTCCCAAAGTGCTGGGATTGCAGGTGTGAGCCACCGCGTCTGGTCTGATTTTTTTTTTTCTTAAAAGTGACTCCGTTTTTAAAATCTAAACACTTGCTTCAAGCTCATTCTAAACCATATCTGGGAAATGACAGGTTTAATGTTCTTATAATTTTAATACAAGTTAAAATGAAAACATGCTCACCCAGAGACCATCTAGAACCCTGTTCACCACCAGGGGTACATAAATATGCTTTGGGGAGCTGTGGCTTAACTCACCCTCCTAGCAAACCCTCAGCTCACAGCCTCGGAAGCAAAGACACAGAGAAGTTGAGCAGCTTGCCTAGGGTCACACAGCTACTAAGGGTAGAGCTGCCATTGGTCATGACCTTGGACTTCCAAGTCCTGAGCTATGAATTTGCCCAGCACAGAGGCTGCTGTGAGGTCTATGGCCAGCATAGCCTCAAGCCATGGCATGGCCTCTTTGGAATCCATAGAACTTCCCTTGCCACAGTCACACGTACCTCCTCCTTCTCTGCAAAGTCACTGCCCCTCATGGGTCTCTCCTATCATATGCCTCTCTCCAGGCCAAAATGCTGCCTTCAGTCACATCATTTTGAATGGTGATGGGTGAGCCCCTCCTCTCCACCTGACTTCAGAGCACTTCTCCCACTACTTCTATCCCAGCCCTCACCCCAATGCTCCTTTGGACCATCTTACACACACACACACACACACACCACCTTCTCAGACAGCAACAGGCTTTTCTGCCTCAATATAAAACAGTTAATCCGTGTGCCAGGGTCCTCAAATCAAAGCCCTTTCAATACTGAGGGCATGGCAGAGCAGTGTGAAGACAGGCAAAGGGGAAGAAGGAAGTCTGAATTCAGGTACTCCATCACTGGGTGGTTGTAGGTATCTGTTTCTAAAGCTGAAAGTCTGAGGCAGCACAAGGGTCCAGGTAGGTATTAATTATTGTGCCAACAGAGAATCACTTGTACCCGGGAGGCAGAGAATGCAGTGAGCTCAGATGGCACCACTGTGCACTCCAGCCTGGGCAACAGAATGAGAGTCAGAAAGGAGAGGAGAGGAGAGGAGAGGAGAGGAGAGGAGAGGAGAGGAGAGGAGAGGAGAGGAAAGAAAGAAAGGAAAGAAGGAGAGGCCAAGGACAGTGGCTCATGCCTGTAATTCCAACACTTTGGGAGGCCGAGGTAGGCAGATTACTTGAGGTCAGGAGTTCAAGACCAGCCTGACCAACATGGTGAATCCCCAATCTCTACTAAAAATACAAAAATTAGTCAGGCATGGTGGCATGAGCCTGTAATCCCAGCTACTTGAGAGGCTGAGGAAGGAGAATTGCTTGAACCCAGGAGGCAGAGGTTGCAGTGAGCCAAGATCACAGCACTTCAGCCTGGGAGACAGAGTGAGACTGTCTCAAAAAAAATTCACAAAAAGATAGAAAGAACTGACATCTTAACTATATTGAGTCTTCCTATTCATGCACATAATTGTTGTGCCCGCAGTTGGGGTGGGAGTTGTCTTAGTCTGCCCAGGCTCCTATAATAGAATGCCATAGACTGGGTGGCTTGAACAACAGAAATTTATTTCTCACAGTTATGCAGGATGGGAATTCCAACTTCAAGGTGCCAGCATGGTCAGCTTCAGTGAGGGCTTGCTTCTTGGTTTATATGTTCACCTTCCTGCCATGTCCTCACATAAAAAGAGAGAGATTGTCACTCCTGTGTTCCTTCTTTTATTTTTTTGAAACAGAGTCTCACTCTATTGCCCAGGCTAGAATATAGTGGCACGATCTCAGTTCACTGCAACCTCCGCCTTCTGGGTTCAAGTGATTCTCTGCCTCAGCCTCCTGAGTAGCTGGGACTACAGGCATATGCAGCATGCCCAGCTAATTGTGTTTCTTCTTATAAGGGCACTAATCACATCATAGGGGCTCCACCCTTTTGGCTTAGTTATCTCCCAAAGGCCCCACCTCCAAACGCCATCACATTGGGGATTAGGGCTTCAACATACAAGTTTGAGGGGACACAAACATTAAGTTCATATCAGAAGGGCACATCCAAGCAGACTCCATCTGGGGCCATATCAGTAGAAGCAAAGTGTCAGATGAGGGAGGTTGTAGATGTGCTCTTCCCTCCCGGTCAGACCCCACCTGGAGACCTGTTCGCTGCCCTGGGATCTTATATACAAAGGAGCATAACAAATAAACAGTAGACAGGAGGGCATCTGAGAAGTGCATCCTGAAGCCAGATTCAGGAGGAACCACTGGATGGGAAAGACTCAATGACACTGCAGCAGAGATGAGGGCTTCAGGGTGGGGACCAGAGGAGGTCAAATTAGCATGGCTGATTCACATCAAAAGATGCTGCTGGGACCCAGCCTCTGACATTGGCACTGAGATTGAGCCCCAATCCCCGAGTCAAGCATTCTCAGAGGGTGCCCTGGAAGCAGGGGCAGTGGCCTGATGCTGAGCAAGTGCTGAGGGTGGTGGTAAGTCCAGACTTCTGCCTCCATCCCCTATGACCCTCACCCGAACCCCTGCTCATGCTTCTTTCTGAACCTTGGTTTTGAAAACACATCTGTCTCTTTGCCACTCCCTTCTTCTCTCTGTCCTATGAAGAAGATGGTATAGTGAATCTATCTGGAGACCTTCACCATCCATTATCTATTTTATTCTTCATAACAATCCTCTGAGGCAAGGATTATCATTCCCATTGTGGGCGAGAATACTGAGGCTCAGAGAAGCCCTTAGCTTGCCTGAGGCCCTGAGTTATTAAGCATCAGACTGGGATTCAGGGACACTTTTCAAGATTGGGAAGTCCATTCTTTCTCACTCTACCACGCCATCTGCTCCTCACAAACTTCTCTTCCTCCTCTGTCCTGTGCAGGCAGCCAACTGGCATGGAACTCGGCCATCTCTCTGGTGCTCTTCGTGTGGCTGTCTTCCACCTTCTGGGCAGCGTTGCCCCTCCTGGGTTGGGGCCACTATGACTATGAGCCACTGGGGACATGCTGCACCCTGGACTACTCCAAGGGGGACAGGTGAGGTGGGAGGATCATCTTTGAGGATCCATGGGAATCTTAGCTTTGAACTCCTATGACAAGGGTGCCCGAGATGAAAATCCAAATGGGAACATGGTAACATGTGCCAGAAAATCTCAACTCCTTAGTCATGATACTCACCTGCAGGTGGACAGTGGGACTGGAAAAAGCCTGTCCTGAAAACTGGCCAGGTGATGGGAATGTTATGAAAATTAGGGCCTAGATTTGAACCCAAAAAGAGACATCATACAATAAGCCATTGGCTTGTGTCAGTGAAAGCAGTCACCAAGCCGCGCCACTAACTGTCTCAGCACAGTTGGCCGTCATGGCTCTGACCTCATTAATTTCTAGAGGGAGCTATCCCTTGGTACAACAGATTCAAAGAAAATTAAGGTCCTTGAGTTGGGAGGAAATGGCCAGAGCATATGCTATGAGGCAATCCCTGGAGAGATAGGACGGAATGCATGAGGGTCCCCACCCTCATGGGGCTCGTGTTCTGGTACTGCCCCATCAGGTGGCTCTAGGGAGACAAGAGCTTTGGAGGATCCTTTAGGAGCTGCCTTAGGGAGTAGTCACATGGGCTCTAGCCCCTCTTGCTTCAACCAGAGCCATGTTGCATTCATCTGCTTTACCCATGGTGTTTAATCATGAGGCATCCACACTGGATGACAGTCTTTCCAAGTGATGCTCTCTTGAGAACGCTGGGTCTGGTCCGAGTGTCCCTCCATGGCACTTCCCAGCAGGGTCCAGTCTTTCCAGCTGCCCCTGCCTGGTGGACAGCTCCAAGGTGACATAGTCTTCCCTTCAGGAAATGGAAATCTGCCTCCCTGGGATTCCCACCATTCCCGGTCAGCCCCTTCATCTCCCCATGACCACTATCTGGGACCCCAGGCTCTTCTGTGGTCCCTTCAACCATTTCTTCAGTAACATAATATCCAATTTTCTTGTTATCCACAGTCTTCTTTTAAAACCCTTGGGCATAGAACACTCCTCTAATGTTCCTTCCTCTTGGTCCACTGACATCCCCACCATTGGGTGAACATGTTTCCCAAACTAAAATTTCCCATTCTCTATGCTTGGGGGACAAACAGGAAAGCAGGTCTGAGCACTTGAACAAGACAGAGACCTCTTCCTCCTCGCAGCTCCCTGGCTTCTAAAGCCAAGTTCTAGGGGGACCTCGTAGCTCTCTGGCTCCTAAAGGGAGTTCACCTGGGACCCAGGAGCAACCACACTAAGTGCTTGTCTGAATGGGGCATTTCCCCACATCCGATTATCTAGAGCAGAGCTGGTAGGTCCTTGAGGGCAGCTGGCCATCCCTGGGAGCTGACCCCAATCCTCTACCCACTCTGCCTGCAGAAACTTCACCAGCTTCCTCTTTACCATGTCCTTCTTCAACTTCGCCATGCCCCTCTTCATCACAATCACGTCCTACCGGCTCATGGAGCAGAAACTGGGGAAAAGTGGCCATCTCCAGGTAAGAATCCCCCGCCCGGAGTGTTATCAGATGGTGCTGTGTAGCTCCAGGCTCTTGGTGTCCCAAACAAAGAACTGGATGTGACACACACAAATAGCAAAGCAAACGTGTATTGCTTTTGCAGCAAAGCAAAGCAACAAAAGTTTATTCAGCACAGTATTACACTCTCTGAGAGGGGAGAGTGGACTGATCTCTGCTAAATGAGATCAGCACCAGTTTGGTGTATTTTAGTTTCCCAAAGCTACCTAATCTCTAGCGAGTCTGCCTTTTGATTGATAGGTGGGTTGCTTAGTTACTTTGGCCCTTGTGCCCTTGCCTGTCACCTCCATCCCATAATCTTAAGTACATGCATGATATGCAGTGCATATGCATGAGCTTTAATGAGCTTATTATAATACAGGGTCATTTTAAGGATACTTTTTCTCTCCAATGCGCATGCCCGTTTCTGAGGAGCTGCCCCTAACAGGTTTGGTCCGGATCTAGACGGCCATGGGGGCTTCTTACTCACTTTTTAATCTTATTTTTGTTTTGGCTGCTCAACTTCTGTTTCTTGTCTCGCTTCTTGCTCACTGCCTCCTCACCTTCCTTCTGCTTCTACTCATTCCTCCAATTCCCTTTGCTATTCTCCTGCCTCAAGAGCAGCAGAAATTTCTCGGTTCCTCTCAGGGACACCGGGGAATATGAACAATGTGACATTCAGCAACCAGGGGTTTTCTGCACTTTTCAATGATCAAGAGACAATCCAGCTTGTACACAGTATAGGATGTTAGAACTGGAAGCCGCTCTGCCTTTGCTCAGCTCACCAAGGCCTGGGGAGCAAGGATCAGGACTGCTCACATTCACCCAGACCAGGTCACTCTGGAAACAGGGCTCCCTGCACGACACCACCCATGCTATTCCACCTAATTCTGCCCGAGGATCTGAGGTTTGGCACAAAATTACAGGCTTTTTAAATGCTACTTTTAAACCACTTTGAGATGTTTAATTTAATCACAGTCTCAGGCTGGTGCCCACAAGATAAAAATCAAGCCTACAGGCCCATTTGTCCAGGAAATACAATACTTCAAAATAAGCCCTTCTGGTCATTTTTAAATTTCTGCGTTAGTATTCCCTTGCCAAGGTTTTATTTTAACTTGGTCACCTGGATGATCTCTAGCAAAGGAGTCATAACAAGCAACAAAGATTAGAACAAATTCAGATACTAGTATTATTTCACCTTTGCAACCACTCTGTGATGAAGGAGGTTTTCTTGTTCCTTCTTCTTCTTTTTTTTTTTTTTTTTTTGTCACCCTGGCTGGAGTGCAGTGGTGCGATCTCCCCTCACTGCAACCTCCACCTCCAGGGTTCAAGAGATTCTTCTGCCTCAACCTCTCTAGTAGCTGGGATTACAGGCACGTGTATTTTTAGTAGAGACAGGGTTTCTCCATGTTGGTCAGCCTGGTCTTGAACTCCTGACTTCAGGTGATCCACCTGCCTTGGGCTCCCAAAGTGCTGGGATTACAGGCTTGAGCCACCACGCCTGGCCAAAAGGAGATTTTCTTATCCTGTGTCACAGACTAAAAAGTTGAGGCTGAGAAGGGGATTAATTAAGCAACTCACCAAAAGCCACGCACCTGGATTCAAACCTAGGTTTGGGACTCCACCACCCACGTAGTCAAACACAGCACATAAAAGAAACACTCTCTTTTTAAGTCACTGCATCTGCCACTTCATTTATTTATTGTGAATTGGAAAGGGACTGTGCAAATCTATTTTAGTTGGACCCCAAGGTCACAGAAGGAGAGCAAGGGCTTTGCCGAGACCAGAATCCGTTTCCCTGGCTCCCAGCTGGCCGCTGGCCGCTGGCCTAGGTGCCGGCTCCAGGCTATCCTCCAGGATGCCCGCTCCAAGCCCTGTCTGGAGGCTCAAAGTCCACATTTATTGGAGGCTCAGTCAAGCGGGAGACAAGGCTTCCACCATGATCTCCTCATTTTTCTGGGTTGACTTTAAACCATTGTCTCTGGTGGCATCACCAAGGTCAGATGCAGGGACCCCATCCTGAGCCGAGCGGCTTCCCGGGATGGAGCAGCCTCCCCAGGGAAGTCCACGTCTCTCGGCCTCGGCCTCCGGGTGTGCCCCGCAGTGCTGAACTCCCTTGCTTTTTGTTGTTTGTTTGTTTTGTTTTTTTCCCCAAATAAGGTACAATTAAGAGGGGGAAAAAAAGGTCTCTTGGTCAACATATTTTAAAAATCCAAGACAGAAGAAAATATCTTCTCTTCCAACTTAATTACCCTCTTTGTTAGAGAAAGTCATTTCAGGGAGAAAACGGGAACGAACTTTAGTGTCAGAATGTGCACATCCGCGTGTCTGTGCGGGGCACGAACCTGGCAGCTCCCGCTGAAGTTAAGCGCGAGTCTTTCGCCCCTTCGTGGTGACAGGCGGCACCCCAGCATCTCCCTCTCCGGACAAGCCCCTTCCCCACTGGTTGTATTTCACGTTGGGAGCCCAGACTGGGTGGTCTCGCCAGGTGGCTGTAGCTGCAGATGGTAAGTTGGTTCTAGAACTGAGGCCTGAGGGCAGCTCAGCCGGGGGCCCCTGGTACAGGTAGTCACAGAGCCCAGGATTCCTCTTAAAGAGCACAGACCTGGGCCAGGCACAGTGGCTCATGCCTGTAATCGCAGCACGTGGGGAGGCCGAAGGGAGAGGATTCCTTCAGCCCAGGAGTTCAAGACTAGCCTGGGCAACATAGTGAGACTCTGTCTGTATTTGACAAACAAAGAGTACAGACCCAGGAGGAAGCTCATTATCCACCCCAGTCTCAGCCTCCAGCCGTGTCCGGTATTGTCAGGCCATTTTACAGACACAGCAGCTGAGGTCAGGCAAGTTTAAATAAAAGGCTTAAGGTCACACAACCTTAAACAACAGAGAGCCCCTCTGGTCTCAAGTTACCCTGCAGACTCAGCCCCCTCCTGAAGCCCAGCCCGGCTGAGCACTGACTTCATCTTCTCGGCCACACAGGACTGTGGGCCACCTGGAGCAAGCTGACGTTTCCTGTGACAGTTTCTCCCCAGGTGAACACCACTCTGCCAGCCAGGAAGCTGCTGCTCGGCTGGGGCCCCTATGCCATCCTGTATCTATATGCGGTCATTGCAGACGTGACTTCCATCTCCTCTAAACTGCAGATGGTATAGATACATCTCGTACCCAGAACCAGACCCCTCTCGTCTTTGTGTCTGTCTCACCTCATGTCTCTTTCTGGATTTATGGCCTCTGTGTCAGTCTCTTCCTCTCTGTTTCTTCCTTTGGATGCTCACAATGCATAAAGCATTAGTTCACCACCCTATTGGATACTCACAATGCATAGAGCATTAGTTCACCCCCTTATTGGATACTCACAATGCATAAAGCATTAGTTCGCCCCGCTAATCCCCCACCTCGTTCCTGAGTTAGACCAGGCTGCTGTTTGACATTGCCCAAATGTCATGTGAGATGACAGGGACAGCCAGCCAGATGGTGCACATAAAGACTCTGTGACCAGGGGTTGAGATTGGTGCCCAGGCGGGGAGCAGGTGGGCCTGGACAGGAGTGTGGCTGCATGGGGCTCCATGAGCCCTGCATCTCTGCCAACTAGTCAGGGAGGGCTCCAAGCCTGCAGAACCAAATGATTGGC
>CAUYNN010028504.1:0-23750 GCA_963574175.1 Chiropotes sagulatus | reverse complement strand
TTTTCTAAATTCCAATTTCAGGGGCAAAATGCTCAAAGCCCCACCTATTCCCCCTTCCCTCCCTCCCTGCCTCCCTCCCTCCTTCTTTTCTTTCTTTCTTTCTTTCTTTCTTTCTTTCTTTCTTTCTTTCTTTCTTTCTTTCTTTCTTCCTTCCTTCCTTCCTTTCTTCCTTTCTTCCTTTTTCTTTTTTCTTTTTGTGAGATGGGGTCTCATTCTGTCACACAGACTGGAGTGCAGTGGTGCAATCATAGCTCACTGCAGCCTCCATCTCCTGGGCTCAAATGATCCTCCTGCCTCAGCCTCCCAAGTAGCTGGGACTATAGGCATGCACCACCACACCTGGCTCATTTTTTTTTTTTTAGATGAAGTCTCACTCTGTTGCCCAAGCTGGAGTGCAGTGGTATGATCTTGGCTCACTGCAACCTCTGGGATTAAAGAGATTCTCCTGCCTCCTGAGTAGCTGGGATTATAGGTGTGTCACACCATGCCTGGCTAATTTTTGTATTTTTAGTAGATATGAAGTTTCACCATGTTGGCCAGGCTGGTCTCCAACTCCTGACCTCAGGAAATCTGCCGGCCTTGGCCTCCCAAAGTGCTGGGATTATAGGCCATTCTGATTGATGTGGAGAGAAAGGGGCAGGGTACCTCACCCCCTCTGAGATACCAGCCCTGAGCCCAGGGACTCCATGGAACACACTTTGAGAAACACTGATGTAGTTCAAATCCTTAGACAGTGGAGGAACATGTGCTCCAAAGAGATCAAGTGGCCTGAACAGGCCGTAGAGTGAGTAGTGATCAAACAGGGATGAGAAACCAGCTCCCCTGATTTTTATGCTGAGGAGAGTGAGCAACTCTTAGTTGTGAGCACTATGCTAGATGTGGCATCATGGTGATGCCTCAGCAGGGCCTGTGAGATCCAGCACTTAGGTTTCATCTGGATGACTGATGTCTCCATCCTGGTTTACAGGTCTTCCAATGGATGTGCCTCTCCCTGGAAGCTACCCAGGATTTCAGAAATCACTGCATCTGAGAAGAAAGGATTAGAAAATATGGTCTGGAAAGGGATAGAATCAAGTAACTTGTATTTATTCTGTGTGTGTGCGTGTGTGTGTGAGACAGAAAGACAGAAACAGGGAAACAGTGTGAGGAAAACACACACACACACACACACACACACACACAGAAACAAAGAAAGAAAGGGAAATAAAGGAAGGAAAGGAGGGAGGAAGGAAGGAAGGAAGGAAGGGAGGGGGGAAGGAAGGGGGGAGGGAGGACAGGAGAAAGAAGGAAAGAAAGGAAGAAATGAGGAAGGAAGGAAGGAAAAGAAAGAAAGAAGGAAGGGGCCAGCATGGTGGCTCATGCCTGTAATCTTAGCACTTTGGGAGGATGAGGCGGGAGGATTACCTGAAGTCGGGAGATCAAGACCAGCCTGACCAACATGGAGAAACCCCGTCTCTACTAAAAATACAAAACTAGCCGGGTGTGGTGGTGCATGCCTGTAATCCCAGCTACTCAGGAGGCTGAGATGGGAGGATTGCTTGAACCTGGGAGGTGGAGGTTGTGGTGAGCCAAGATGGTGCCATTGCACTCCAGTCTAGGCAAAGAGCAAAATTGTCTCAAAAAAAAAAGAATTATAAAATATTAAGGATGATAAAGTGCAATAAAATATATATATAGTAAAGAAAAAAAGGGAATATATACATATATTAGGAAAAAAAAAACCCTGCCCTTATATGCAGATAACATTACTCTCTATATAGAAAATCCCAAGGAAGCTACAAAAACATTCCTATAAGTACAGTTCAACAAAGTCATAGGATGTAGGATAAACATATAAAAATCAATTATATTTATACATACTAGGGACATAAAAAAATATGAAGGATGAGAATGGCTCTCAGGTCAACTGGCTCCCTTGTTCAGTGTGCACCAGTGAGAAGTCCCTTATGTCCGTGAGCACACTGCCAGGGAGAGAAGGGAACAGTACGATGGTTGATACTAATAACAGTAATCGATCATATTTGTTAAGTGTTTACTGCACATCAGCATTTTCCATGTGCCTCATTTAATCCTTACAACAATCCTATGTGATGGTTAATACTATTATCATCTTCATCTTATGAGTGAGGAAACTGAGGACCAGAGGTCACACAATTAGTAAGTGATAGAGGAAGGAAAGAAATCTGGGTGGTCCAAGGCCAGAGCTCAGGCTCTTCTTTTTGTTTTTTTGAGATGCAGTCTCGCTTTATCACTCAGGCTGGAGGCGCTATCTTGGCTCACTGAAACCTCCACCTCCCGGGTTCAAGCAATTCCCCTGCCTCAGCCTCCCGAGTAGTTAGGACTACAGGCAAGTGCCACCATGCTGGGCTATTTTTGTTGTTGTTGTTAAGTAGAGATGGGGTTTCACCGTGTTAGCCAGCCGAACTCCTGACCTCGTGATCCACCCGCGTCAGCCTCCCAAAGTGCTGGGATTACAGGCGTGAGCCACCATGCCCGTCAGGCTCCTCTTAATAACCACACTATACTGTCCCTCTGTAAATGATCAAAGAGATGCACACAAGAGACCAACTAGTGTTTTATTTATTTAGGTATTTTGAGATGGAGGCTTGCTCTGTCACCCAGGCTGGAGTGCAGTGGTGTGATCCTGGCTCACTGCAACCTCCACCTCCCGGGTTCAAGCGATTCTCCTGCCTCAGCCTCCTAAGTAGCTGGGATGACAGGTGCACGTCCACGCCACCACACCCAGGTAATTTTTGTATTTTTAGTAGACACGGGGTTTCTACTTGTTGGTCAGGCTAGTCCTGAACTCCTGACCTCGGGTGATCCACCTGTCTCGGTCTCCCAAAGTGCTGGGATTACAGATATGAATCACCATGCCCAGCCCCAACTAGTGTTTTAATTTCGAAGAAGCAAATTCCTGCTGTCAGCTATGTCCCTATCTCCTCCAAATTGGAGGGACAGGGAGAGATATGTGTCTTAATTTGTATATGGAGAGGGAGATCAGATGCACAAAGGGAATAAAGTGACTTTCCTAAGGTCGCATAATAATGTGATGGCTGGCCAGGCACGATGGCTCATGCCTGTAATCCCAGCACTTTGGGAGGCTGAGGCGGGCATATTACCTGAGGTCAGGAGTTTGAGACTAGCCTAGCCAACATGGCGCAACCCCATCTCTACTAAAAATACAAAAAAAAAAAAAAAAAAAAATTAGCCAGGCATGGTGGCGCACACCTGTAATCCCAGCTACTCGGGAGGTTCAGGCAAGAGAATCGCTTGAACCTGGGAGGCAGAGGTTGCAGTGAGCTAAGATCATGCCATTGCACCCCAGCCTAGGAGACGAGAGCAAAATTCTGTCTCAAAAAAATAATCTGATAGCTGAATGGGTTCCGAAAATCTAGTTCAGCATCGCAACTGCTGGCCAGATGAGCAATGCTTATCTTGTGGCACGTTTCCAGTTTTCAAAACAGTAACGTAAGTCTAAATGGCTTATTAAAATTCTCTGTAAAATAAAATGGTGTTGTTCTGTGATGCAATCCCTATACTAACCACATGGTGGTGCTGCAGACAGATCTAGAGATTTGAGGAGAAGGGGTTTAAGAATAATTTTTATATTTGTAAATTATGGTACAGCTACACAATTAAAGATTATGCAGCCTTTTAAAAGAATGAGGTAAAGCTACAGATTTGTAAGAAAAATCTTCAAAATATGCCACTGAGAAAAGTAAATCACTAAACAATATAAAGAACACACTCATATTTGCCTATTTTTTAAAAAGAATATAAATATATATGCTGATACATATATGATGCTTTTCCGCAGAGTAGAAAAAAACGACCAATAACAGTTATTACTTTGGGGAGTGGGACTGGCATCCAAGAGAGGGGAAAGGGTGGCTTTTTGGATAACTTTTTGCGATTGGCGGTGGTTCAAGTGATTCTTCTGCCTCAGCCTCCTGAGTAGCTGGGATTACTGGCATGCACAAACACACCTGGCTAATTTTTGCATTATTACTGTAGACAGAGTTTCACCATGTTGGCCAGGCTGGTGTTGAACTCCTGACCTCAGGTGATCCACCTGACTCGGCCTCCCAAAGTGCTGGGATTACAGGCATGAGCCACCTCGTCCGGCTCATAACTTTTAAAGTGATTTGATTTTAATAATTTAAATTAATTTAAAAATCATTACCAAAAATCCATTTGTTGTACAACTTTAAATACTGCAGAAGTGCATAAGTTAATAAAAATCTCTTTCTTTCATGTCTTTTTTTTTTTTTTGAGACGAATTCTTGCTATTGTTGCCCAGGCTGGAGTGCAATGGTACAGTCTCAGCTCACTGCAACCTCCGTCTCCCGGGTTCAAGCGATTCTCTTGCCTCGGCCTCCCAGGTAGCTGGGATTACAGGCATGCAGCACTATGCCTGGCAAATTTTGTATTTTTTTTTTAGTAGAAACAGGGGTTTCTCCATGTTGGTCAGGCTGGTCTCAAACTCCCGACCTCAGGTGATCTGCCTGCCTCGGCCTCCCAAAGTGCTGGGATTAAAGGTGTGAGCCACCGTGCCCGGCTTGTCCTTCATCTCTTAATCCTGTTCCCCAGAGGCCAAAGAGCCCCTGCTGAGAGTCTGAGACCTCATTTCTCAGGATGTGGTCTCCAGACCAGCAGCATCAGATCACCAGGGAAGTTGCTAGAAATGCAGATTCTTGTGTCCTACCCCACACCTGTTGAACTCCACTGTGGGGCCCAGTAATCTGTGTTTTAATGAGCCCTCCAGTGAGTGTGTTGTATGAACCATTTTGTTTTAGCAGATTGGATCCGGTCTTTCGGCAGGAGAGGCTGAGAATACTACCTACTGGGAGAACTAACAATTCAAAGTGGCATGTTTCCATTTATCCAGAGAGCTCTGGCTCGAGTTGGCAGCCCCTTGAGCCCACTGTGACCTCGATGTGGGGTTGAGCGATGACCATACTGTCATCCAGACAGTAGGTATTAAAGGTATTATCCAGAAAAAAGGAAGTGCCAGAAGGAGACAGGAAAAAGAGAGATTGTAGGAGAAACTAAAAGAAGGATGAGTAGGGAAAGGAAAAATGGGGCAGAGAAAAAGAGAATGCAATTAAGAAAAATAAAGATTCTTTTTTTTTTTTTTTTTTTTTTTTTTTTTATTTTTAAATATTGGGTTTCACCATTATGGCCAGGCTGGTCTTGAACTCCTGACCTCAGGTGATCCACCCACCTTGGCCTCCCACAGTGCTAGGATTACAGGCGTGAGCCACCGCGCCCGGCCAAGAAAAATAAAGATTCTATGGTGGCAAATAGATGATACCAATACCGCAGGGTCACTCATTTATTTATTTATTTTTATTATTTATTATTATTTTTGAGACAGGGTCTCACTCTGTCACCCAGGCTGGAGGGCAGTGACACCATATTGGCTCACTACATCTGTCTCCCAGGTTCAAGCAATTCTTGAACCTCAGTCCCCTAAGTAGCTGTGTTTACAGGCATGTGCCACCACCCCCAGCTAATTTTTGTATTTTTTGGTAGAGACAGGGTTTCACCATGTTGGCCAGGCTGGTCTTGAACTCTTGACTTCAAGTGATCCTCCCGCCTCAGCCTCCCAAAGTGCTGGGATTACAGGCATGAGCCACCGTGCCTGGCCCATTATTTAATAACTATTTATTATTCTTCCATTCTAAACCTCTGCACCTTTAAGTTCATTTCCTCCACTCATCCCCACATTTTATTGACTATCATTCACCAAATCTGACAGGGTCATTTCTTACACCATTCAGTATGTCGACATTCAGGGAAATGTTTGCCAGTGAGTCCCTGCTCTTTGGCCAAAAAGTCATGCACTCTCAAAGCTGCTGAAAAGAGTCTTAATATATCTATGATGGTAGGGGACAGTGTCGGGGGACTGCTGAGGAGTTTGTGCACTGGGGTGGTATGAGGTATATTCAGGAGAATGCATAAGAGCACCCTAGAAACAGCAGTATCAACAATCACGTCAATCCATGTGAAGCTTAGATTGGAGGGGATCTCACAGGTTTCCTCAAACACTAATCCCAGTCTCACGTATACATGTGCATCTACCACTGAAACCCAAGGAAAAAGTCCTTCAATCTGAGGTAGGGTAATGGGAGACAGTATACAAAAAGGGATTTTTCTCACAGTGTTTTTTTGGGGGAAACATTAAACAATTCTGAATGTGGGAGCTCAGAGCAAACAAAGATTTGAGAATTTTTAGCCTATTTATTCTGATAAAATACCCAGCACGTATCTACAACTTTCAAAATGTTGTGTCTCACGACGGTGCTGTCCCAGTCAAGGAGCCAGCATTCATTATTTGCCTGAGGGAAAGGTTGTGATGGAGGCGAGAGTGGATTTCGCTTGTCAGGCTGCTCATATTTCACTGTGTTCCTTTATTTTTTTAATTTGATGACACCTTCAAGAGCTAAAGGGCAACAATTTATTATACCAGATATTTGACAAATTGGGACAGTATTTTATTTTAATTGACAGAGACAGGGTAGCACTCATTTGCACAGGCTGGAGTGCAGTAGTGCCATCACAGGGTACTGCAGCCTCCACCTCTTGGGCTCAAGTGATCCTCTCGCCTCAGCCTCCCTGGTAGCTGAGAGTATAGGTGTGCACCACCATGCCTGGCTATCCTTATATATAAATAGAAATATATGTGTATGTATATATATATATTTTTTCTTCAGTGACAGCGTCTTGCTCTGTCACCCAGGCTGGAGTACAGTGGTGCAAATATGGCTCACTGCAGCCTCCACCTCCTGGACTATAACAGTCCTCCTGCCTCAGCCCCCAACTAGCTGGGACTACAGGTGCACGGCACCACGCCCAGCGAATTTTTTATTTTTTGTAGAGATGGGGTTTCACCATGTTGGCCAGGATGGTCTCAAACTCCTGAGCTCAGGCAATCTGCCTGCCTTGGCTTCGCAAAGTTTTGGAATTACAGACATGAGCCAATGTGCCTGGCCAATTTTTTAAATATGAGCATTTACTCACATAGAATCCTTGAATTATAAAGTTGATGCCACCTTAAGAGATCATCTGAGGTCCACCAATATTGCTTTGGGGAGTTTTGAGAAAAACACCATGCTCAGGCCTGACTCCAGGCAGACTGAATCTGAATCTCAAGGAATGTGACCAAGGGGGATTTCCACTTTTAAAGCTTCACAGCTGATTCCAACATGCAGCCAGGATCAAGAAACAGCTTTAGTTTCACTATTTCATTTTACAGATAAAGATATAGAAGTTCAAACAGATGAAGTGACCTGCCTAAGGTCACACTACCAGTAAGTAGTGCCTGACAACCAACTCCTCTGACTGCCAATACAATGTTCTTTCCACTATGTTCTTTTTTTGTTTCTTCTTATAGAAAGAACTTAGGGTTTTACTGAACATTCAAGTTATGTGATTTACAATTGAGAGAGAAGAGCTAGAGTTCAGTAAGTATTGGTGGGGCATCTTCAGAGGGCTCAACTCAATTGTGGGTTTTCTGAAGACTACTATGCCCAGGGCATTGCTCCTGCCAAGTGTTACTGATGGCAGTCAAATGATGTCTTGCTAAAGGCAATGACTAATACTGTATTCAGTGTTCATTAGTCTTGTGTTGGGCAAGTCACTTGCTCCTGAATTAGTTTCACCTGTGGTAGAAAACATTCATTGACAAATGTTCTCACTTTCAAGAATTAATGACATTAAAGCAAACAATAGTGGGGGAGATCAGTGGTTCTTAATATTTGAGTTAGGGTGGGGGTTAGGGCGGGGAGTCACAGGACTACTGAAAGCTACAAACTTCCCCACAAAAAGACACATAAATGTTGCATGTAATTTCTGAGGATTTACCAACACCTCCCCCAGTCTGTCTAAACTCGCACATACGCTCCAGATTAAAATCTGAACTAGATGATTTCTGAAGCTCTCTTTTAGTGTTTCTCAAAGTGTGGCCCATGGACCACAGAATCACAATCACTTGGGGTGTTTGTTAAAGAAAAGAACAGATTCATATGACTGCCATAGACCTACTGTTTCAGAATCTCTGGGGAATGAGGTACAGGAATCTTTATGTTAAAAAAAAAAAAAAAAACCAAAACCAGATGGTTCTTTTGGAAACTAACACTTGAGAATCAGTGCTTTATTCCTACTTGAGATTTTTAAATGCTTTCATCTGTTGAATATTTTAGGTTTTGTCTGTTCATCTATCAAGTATAGCAGACAGTATGCTTAGTATGAACTCATTACAGAATATTTGTGTGTATGTACACAGGAAAAACATCTGGAAGTATAGATGTGGGTGTGTGTATATATATGTGTAAATATATATAACAATGTTAATAGTGGGACTATAGATGATCTCTATTTTTCCCCTTTATCCTTCTGTTTTATTTCTCTCCCATTTTCCCTGTGTTTAAAAAAAGATGCTTCTTGTTTCTGAGCTTGATTTCCCTATCTGAGAACAAGGTGCTGTAAGTAGGTGAACTTCAAGACCATGTCTGTTCTGATAGTTCGTGACTCTTTATACTACCCTCTAGGCTCCCTTGTCCATCTCACAGCATGAACTGCATAGGTAACAACAGTGTTTGGAGAATAAGCATGTATTATTTTTGTATGTATTACGTTTGAGATGCCTAGCAACCGTTTTTGCGCCAGCAAAATTTTTCTCTTCTTTGTCAAGGAGCCAAAACGGAAATAGTCTACTATCTACAGCCCTCAAAAGTTCCTCCTCTCTCCTTAGCCTTACAAAATGCCATCTGCCATGGGCATGGGCAAAGACTTCATGACTAAAACACCAAAAGCAATTGCAACAAAAGTCAAAATTGACAAATGGGATCTAATTAAAACAACTTCCACACAGCAAAAGAAACTACCATCACAGTGAAGAGGCAACTTGCAGAATGGGAGAAAATTTTTGCAATCTACCCATCTGACAAAGGTCTAATACCCAGAATCTACAAGGAACTTAAATTTACAAGAAAAAAAAAATCAAAAACTGAGCAAAGGATATGAACAGACACTTCTCAAAAGAAGACATTTATGCGGCCAACAAAAATGAAAAAAAGCTCATCATCACTGATCACTAGAGAAATACAAATCAAAACCAAAATGAGATACCATCTCACGCCACTCAGAATAGCGATTATAAAAAAGTCAGGAAACAATAGATGCTGGCAAGGCTGTGGAGAAATAGGAATGCTTTAATACTGTTGGAGGGAGTGTAAATCAGTTCAACCATTGTGGAAGACAGTGTAGGGATTCCTCAAGGATCTAGAACCAAAAATACCATTTGATGCATGCACACGTATGTTTACTGCAGCAGTATTTAGAACAGCAAAAACTTAGAACCAACCCAAATGCTCATCAATGATAGACTGGATAAAGAAAACATGGCACATATACACCATGGAATACTATGCAGCCATAAAAAGGAATGAGATCATGTCCTTTGCAGGGACAGGGATGAAACTGGAAGCCATTATCCTCAGCAAACTAACACAGGAACAGAAAACCAAACACTGAATGTTCTCACTCATAGGTAGGTGTTGAACAATGAGAACACATGGACACAGGAAGGGGAACAACACACACCAGGGCCTGTCAGGTGGTGGGGGTCAAGAGGAGGGAGAGCATTAAGACAAATATCTAATGCATGTGGGGCTTAAAACCTAGATGAGTTGATAGGGGCAGCAAACCACCACGGCACATGTATACCTATGTAACAGACAGGCACATTATGCACATGTATCCCGGAACTTAAAGTCAAATTTTTAACAATGAAAGAAAGAAAGAAAAAGAAAAAGAAAATGCCGTCCGCGCATATCTCTTAGGAGCATAAGAAGGGTTGTGAACCAAAAAGCCAGGGCGTGGTATCCCCGCCCACCTGCCTCTACATCACCACCCCTCTCGCCGCTTTCAAGCGTGGAGATTGGCTGTAAGCAAGAAAGAGCCCCGCCCCTAGTCTTATGACTCCCGCTGAAGCGCCGATTACTGGCTTTTGCAACGCTGTGGTCGGTGGTCACCCGTGCTCTTGACCCAGATCTAGCGAGCCTTTTCCCTGGTGTTGCAGGTCTTGTTGGACCGCTGCCGCCGCCTGTTCCGCGGAATCATGGTGTGCTTCCGCCTCTTCCCGGTTCCGGGCTCAGGACTCGTTCTTGTCTGCTTAGTCCTGGGTGAGTTGTCGGGCCCTCCCGATTAGTCTGTGCGCCTGGGCCTGGGGCGCCAGTTTAAAGACTACAACCTGAAAGACTGGTCCGAGGGTGAGGCGGTTGAGAGGCTCAGCAGCTGACACTGGGCGGCGGCGGTTGGCCCGGGGAGGCGAGGGGTGACCTAGAGAAGGCCTGACCGAGGAATGGCGGGGAAGAAGGGCCCAGGAGAGTAAGAAGGGGCCGGTAACGGGGGTGGACGCCGAGGGAGTAGGCTGGGAGGAGTGACGCGTGGAGAGGGTCGGGGTGGAAAGAGTAACTTGGGGAAAACACTGAGGAGTGAGGGTAGGAGGGTGGTACATGCAGATTTTGGGTGCCAGAGACAATTAGGAGAGTCCCGGTTTGTTGAGACCAGGGAAGAGTTTTGAAGATGGTGGTAAAACTATGGGGTGAGATAGGAAATTAAGAGAGGAGACCATGCCTGCCTGGAGTAGCTTGGGGGAAGAATATGGGTGGGGGACAGATAGGACAGTAGAGCCTGAGGGGCAGGGGCACGGGCAGGGACAGGGTTGGGCATTTTGTAGGTAGGAATTTGAGGCTGTGGAGAAAGGGTGATTCAAGAGATGAGGAGTGATGCTGGGTTTGAGTTTGGCAGTCACAGTTTTGAGGGGGAAGGAACCTAAGGTATCTGGGGAAATTTCCAGGAAAGAAAATGTGGACTCTACCTCTGGGGACTAAGGGGTTCGGTAGGAACTTTGATGGGGAGTGCATATCTACTTGGAGGTATTGAGGTTGTCGATTTTCTCCCAATTTTGTCACTTCCTCCCAGCCAGGCACTGACAAAAAAATCCCCAGACGTTTCAGTTGGGAGGGCCTCCCACATGTGAGGTTTTGCGGGTAGAGTATCTGAGTTTGGTAGACTACCTCTTTGCCTTCAGAGTCTCTTGGTTTTTTTTTCTTCCCCATCACACAACTAGCCTATTACCTCATTTTTGGGGGGTACAGGGAGCAGGTAGAAAACTTGCTAAGGATTGAGTTGTTACCAGGGCCTAAGAATGGCTGGATGGGACTCGTTGCAGTGGCTCAGGCCTGTAATCCCAGCACTTTGGGAGGCCGAGGTCGGTGGATCTACTGAGGTCAGGAGTTCGAGACCAGCCTGACCAACATGGTGAAACACCGTCTCTACTAAAAATACAAAATAACTGGGTGTGGTGATGGGTGCCTGTAATCCCAGCTACTTGGGAGGCTGAGGCAGGAGAATGGCTTGAACCCAGGCAGCAGAGGTTACATTGAGCCGAGATCGTGCCATTACACTCCAGCCTGGGTGACAAGAGTGAAACTCTCTCTCAAAATAATGATAATGATAAAAGAATGGCTGGATGACTGTTTGCTGATTGTGTTGTACCTTAATAGATAATGGATCCCTAACAGCTTTCATGCCTAAAGGTGAACTTTGACCAGCGTGTCTCTTCCTGACCTGATTCATGTTGTGCTTGTTGCTACCCACCTGCTCTTGCTATTTGTGACCTAGTAAAATAACATGAGGAGCAGACCCAGATGAGAGTGGGGAGGAAATAGACATATTAGGGGTCTGAGAAAGCAGTGAAAGATAGACATTTTGTAATTCACATTTCAGTAGAATAAAATCAACACCCTGGAATAGTGATTCTCAACCAGGGGACATTTGGCAGTATCTGGAGACATTTTTGGTTGTCACAACTGGGGGATTGCTTTTAGCATCTAGTGGGTAGAGGCCAAGGATGCTGCCAAACATCCTAACCAAGCACAGGGCAGGCCCTCACAACAAAGAATTATCTTCCTGAAAATGTCAATGGTGCCAAGGTTGAGAAACCCTGCTCAAAAACCATGGTATTGAAAGGATTCCTGATTATCTAATTCACTGACTCACAAGGACTTTTTCATAGGTCTATGAAATCAAAACTTCAGAATAATGTTAAGAAGGTGTTTGTCCTTTTTGGCTGGGCACAGTGGCTCACGCCTGTAATACCAGCACTTTGGGAGGCCAAGGCTGGCAGATCACCTGAGGTCAGGAGTTCAAGACCAGCCTGACCAACCTGGTGACACCCAGTCTGTACTAAAAATACAAAAATTATATGGGTGTGGTGGCACATACCTGTAATCCCAGCTACTTGGGAGGCTGAGGCAGGAGAATCTCTTGAACCCGGGAGGCAGAGGTTGCAGTGAGCTGAGGTCACACCACTGCACTCCAGCTTGGGTAACAAGAGTGAAAGTCCGTCTCAAAAAGAAAAAAAAAGAAAGTATTTGTCCTTTTCACTCTAATCCTCTCACCAGTGTACTGCAGAGTTTTCCAGAGGCTATACAACCTGTGATGTCTTCACCACTTTGACGTTCTTGTATTTTATTCATTTCTCAGTTTTAATTTCTAATAATGTAATACCAATACATATGACTCACATAAACCTCTATGAGGTCCTCCATGGATAAGAAAGTAAAAGGGTCCTGACACCAAAACGTTTGGGAACCCCTGATGTACTCCAACTGTTCACATGGTGCAGGAAAGTCTTCTTTACCACTTCTCAAAGGGGGCCATGACGCTTTGCTTGAATACTTAATTCTAAGCCTTAGCTGTACCTTGGAGCACTTACTGAGGGTGGACTGACCCTAAGAAAGGATTGTTTACAATGGAAAGTACCTTATCAGTGACTAGATCACATCTGACCAAGGCATCTGTTAATCAGTAGTTCCCTGCCAATTGAATCTGTGCACAAATACAACACTGTTATTGTTTAGAGAAAGTGAAAAAAATAATAGTTGTTCTACTTGTTGGCTTTCATGTCATTAAATTTTTTTTTTTTATTTTTTAATGAAAGCTTTTTTTGTTTTGTTTTTACAAAAGCAATGCTTACTCATTGCAGAAAATAAACATGCAAAAAGAAGCACATTAAAAAAAACCCATCAGCTCATCTGCTAGTTTGCCATTTATTGATCAGGACTAACTAGATTTATCCTCTTAGAAAATCCAAGGTTGATTCCCTCCTCCTTCAAGTTCAGAGCAGGATTTGGAGGAATAAAAGTTAATAATGTACCTAGGTCTGATTTTTAAGAGGTTCTAGGATGAAATAGAAACGATTTTTCTATACAGCTGCTTTTTTCTGATAGCTCTTGGCTCAGTGTGGAGCCCAAAGTACTCCCGTATAGCTTTTTCTCTTAAAAATTTAGCAGTTGCTGGGTGGGTTTTAAGCAAGTTACTTTTCTATATCGAAATGGATACCAAGGATAGGTTTTTGAAAACTCAGTGAATATTTGTAAAGTACCTACTATGTAGCTAGAACCGTGCCTGGGTGCTGTAGAGGGTGACAATGAAGGAGGATCTGTCCTGAATTTATAGTGTTACTAGCACTAGTGCTCTAGTTGTGCCAGTTTGATTTCATAACTTTATAACTCTATCCCAGCTTTACCTGTAACCTTTTAAAAACAGCAGCTTTAGCGTAAGTACAGAAAAGGGTTCTTAGAGGCTATATATTGGTCTTTTTCATAGAGATTAAATTATGCTGGTGTTTATTTGGATGAATTGTCACTGACCGGCCAACTTTCTGAAGAAAAGCTATATGATTTAAAGGTGTTACAAAGTGGATAGTGGGTGAAAATCTTTTCTTTATATAATTGCCTAATTATGGTCCTTTTGTGACATCATAGATTTCAGGATTCTTCTGTGGTTATTGATTCTTATAATTAGCTTGACTTCTGTTTTGTTGTTGTTGTTTTTGTTGTTGTTAGGGTTCAGGATTTTTTTTAAGTTTGAGTTTTTTCTGGGTGGGAAAAGCGTCACAGAATTATTCTAGTGTACGTCACTGGTAGGAGCCTCTCCCTTCCACACGTGTTTACTGAGTGCCTATTGTGTCCCAGCCACTATACTAGGTGAAAGGGACAGAGCAATGGATAAGACGGATGAGGTCCCTGCTCTCATGGAGCTTACATTTTAGTGGGAGAAAAAAAGCTCATCAGATGCATAATACAATCTCAGATAGTGATAAACACTATGAAGGGAATGGGCATGGTGGCTCATGCCTGTAATTCCAGCACTTTGGGAGGTCAAGGCAGGCAGATCTCCTGAGGTCAGGAGATCAGCCTAGTCAGCATGGTGAAACCCCGTCTCTACTAAAAATACAAACATTAGCTGGGTGTGGTGGCGGGCATGTATAGTCCCAGCTGCTCGGGAGGCTGAGGCAGGAGAATTGCTTGAATCCAGGAGGTGGAGTTTGCAGTGAGCCAAGATCACGCCACTGCACTCCAGCCTGGGGGATAAGAGCAAAACCCTGTCACAAAACAAAACAAAATCACTATGAAGAAAATTATGCAGATAATGAGAAAGGAGAATGAATAGATGATAGGAATGGGTGATGGGGGATGATCCTTCTTTATATTATGTGGTCAGAGGGCCTTCCATTATTGGGTGACATTTGGGCAGAGACCTGGGTGTTGGCAGGAGGCCAGCCATGTGACCATCTGGGGAAATAGGAATAAATCTTAACATTTGCAGAATCTTGGGTTACTAACCTATTTTCCACTCTTTTTTTTTTCTCCTGATTTTAGTCAAGTCTTTCCCATGGTAGCAGTCTCTAAGAGCAGCAACTATCTTATGTACTGTTATTTCCCGTTGACTACCTAGTATAGGGCCTAGTACATTGTTAACCATTAGTAAATTTTTGTTGAGGATATTCGTTGGTGGGCACTAGGGATATGGTGGTAAACTAGACTAATTTAGTCTCCTTTTTCTTCCATGAATTTTAAATGATGTTTTGCAAGAAGTTCTTTTGGATTGAAAACTTCATGATCAGTGTGAAGCAGTACAGATAATTAGAAGTAATTTACTAAAGTATAATCCCATATAATAATGCTAGTCTCTTACCTGTACTCCTTCAGATATACCTCCACAGTCTTGAAGAGGGTAATACCGAGAATTAGTAGGTCCTTGGTGAGGAAAGTTAGGTTTTCACAAAGAACTACTCTCTCTCCTTTTGGAGGTTATCTGAAAGAGAGAAAATAAGCACTAAGATTTTTCTATAGACTTACCACATTTCATTTAACTGATAACTTTGATTTTGAGGTTGTGCCAAAATTATTCTAGCTGTAATAGAGTACTAGAAAGGACAGGCTTGTAATCAGTTCATTAGTCGCTGATTATCATGTCTGATAGGGTTACAGGTATTCAAATATGTCCCAAAAGAACAGTTTTCTTCCCCTGTATCTTTGGGTAGATTTTGTCTATAACCAAGGATTATTTTGCAACACTACAGCTGATTTAAATGACCCCTGATGCAGGAAGACTGCTCTTTCTTCTATAATTCAAAAGGATTCTGATCATAATTTCTTATTAAAGTGATCAGTGATACCCTCAGATCCAAAAGTATACTTTATAAGTACTTGTTGGTATCCTGCTGTGCATTGTGAAAGAATTCTGGAGGTCTGCGAAACACTGCTCAACAATTAGTATTTTCCGTTAATTGATTAGTGTTGAATCTTGTTTCCTTACCCACTCTCTGACCTTAAAGAATTAAGTCATTTTATAGCTTAAAAATATATTTTTATTAACTTTTAATGCTCCTTTTCATGTGTTCAACATTCTTAGCTTAAAATTGTATTACTTTTCTGTTTTAAGAAACTTACCAAAAAGCAACGGTGTAAAGTCACTGAATGCAATGAGGGTATCAATTATTAGGAATTATAAAGAAGAAACAGTTAATCTGACTTAAACCTATAGGAAAACTATCACTCTGAACAGAAAACAAAGATAAATTGGTATCTAACTTGCTTGGCAAATTTCTTTTAGCTCTGAAGGGTTTATATGCTTTCAAAGAACCTATTGGAGAAATAAGCACTATAATTCTTAACAAGGGTAACTTCCCCAAAGTCTCATAGCTAGGAAGTAGGACTGCCTGATTTGAATTCTAACTCTTCAACTCCAGGAATGGGGACTCCTAATCACTTCATTATATAATCAATCCATCATATCTTGGATCATTGTTTGATTTTTTTATTGGTTTTGTTTTATTGCTAGCATTATGTTCTTCCCCACCCCCCCGCCCCGATTTTGTGTGTTTATATTTTTTCAGCTACACTTGGGGTCAAATAAAACCTAACCACTTTTTGCAGCATCTTACACTTGGGGAAGTAAGGTCTGTGTTCTCTCTCTCTCTCTCTCCCCCCACTCCCCGTGTATGTGTGTGTGTGTGTGTGTGTGTGTGTGTGTGTGTGTGTGTTTGAGACAGGGTCTTATCCCATTGCTTCAGGATGGAGTGCAGTGGAGTGATCTTGGCTCACAGCAACCTCTGCCTCCTGGGCTCAAGCGATACTCCCACATCAGCCTCCCAAGTAGCTGAGACTATAGGCACACACCACCACGCCCGGCTATTTTTTTCTATTTTTAGTACAGATGGTGTCTTGCCAGGTTGCCCAGGCTGGTCTTGAACTCTTGAGCTTAAGCGATCTGCCCCCCTTGGCCTCCCGAAGTGCTAGGATTATAGGTGTGAGCCACTGCCCCGATGAGGTCTGCTTTCTAAAATAATCTGCGGGCTGGGCGTGGTGGCTCATGCCTGTAATCCCAGCACTTTGGGAGGCCGAGGCGGGCGGATCACCTGAGGTGGGGAGCTCGAAACCAGCCTGACCAACATGGAGAAACCCCGTCTTTACTAAAAATACAAAATTAGCTGGGCACGGTGGCGCATACCTGTAATCCCAGCTACTTGGGAGGCTGAGGCAGGATAATTGCTTGAACCTGGGAGGCAGAGGTTGTGGTGAGCCCAGATTGCACCATTGTACTCCAGCCTGGGTGACAAGAGCAAAACTCTGTCTCAAAAAAGAAAAAAATCTACAAATGACCTTTCTGGAAACAGGATTGAGAGGAAATTTGACTTTCAGAATGTTGATTTTGAGGCATACCTTTTTCTTTTATTTAGAGAATCAACTCTTAGCTCTATAATTACTCATTAAAATATATTCATCTATGGTTTTTTAATGTCATCAAGCCTTTTAAAAATTGGATGTTCTAAAATCAAACACAGCAATAAGGATGGAAATTGCTTGCTAGAGATTTTTTAACAAAGTATAAATATTTCAACTGTAAACTTACCTTTTGAGAAAAGCTCTGTTCCTGGCTTGAAGTCCATGTCAAGATTTATTGAGGTGAAAACTGACATGGGGTTTGAGGGAATATCCGGAAGACTGATAGGTTCAAGATTTGGAAGAACTAAAGGACTGGCCTCGCTGTAATTAGGTTAAGCTATGTTTTGGGTCCCTATTGCAGTGTGTTTTCACTTTGATATAATCAGTCAGTAGTCATTGAAAATCTAATATGCATTCAACACTACTTGGAATGATAGGAGATAGAGGAAAAGTAATACACATAGTGTCCCCTACCATGACACCTATGAGAGATGACATTCATATAAAAGACACACTGCTAGGGGTTGTGGCATAGATCAGATCATCTGATCAAGGGAGCATATTAGAATTCAAAGGAGTGACAGAAATGTTATCTAAAGGGAATCTTGACTGTATCCATATATATCATTCATTCACAGATTTGGTACTTTTTTTATTAGTAACAAATTACTTGCTGTATACTATAATTTACCACAGCACACCAGTTTGTTATGAAGTGACAGTTGAAAACTGCTGTGTTGGAGCTGATGACAGTAGGAGGGACAAGATTTACTGCGATAAAATAACTGAATAATTCACGATAATATGAAATATACTGAAATGGGATATGCATTATGACTGCTCCTTGAGGGCTTTTATAGTTGAGGAAAGCTTTGTGGAGAAAATGACTACTGAAAAAACAGATAGCATATCAGCCTAGGTTCTTAATTGCAAGCAAGAGAAATAGAATCTGATTGATTTTAAGCGGAAAAGATTTATTAAAAAGATACTGGGATATAATGTATACCCTTTGGTCCCACAGTTTCATTCCTAGATATACAGCCAACAGACACGCATACATATGTTTACCAATATGTGCAAGAATGTTTGCATCCGCGTTTGTAATAGAATCAAACTGGAAACTATATAAATGCCCATTAAAGGTAGCATAGATAAATCGTTTTTTGTTTTGTTTTGTTTGTTTTTGAGATGGAGTTTCATTCTTGTCGCCCAGGCTGGAGTGCAATGGCGCGATCTCAGCTCACCGCAACCTCTGCCTCCCAGGTTCAAGCAATTCTCCAGTCTCAGCCTCCCAAGTAACTGAGATGACAGGCATGTGCCACCACACCTAGCTAATTTTTATATTTTCAGTAGAGCCAAACCCATACCATGGTGGCCAGGCTGGTCTCAAACTCCTGACCTCAAATGATCAGCCTGCCTTGGCCTCCCAAAGTAATGGGATTACAGGTGTGAGCCACAGCGCATGACCTGTATTCACCTGATCATAGAAAGTTATACAGTGGTGACCACAGACTGCAATTATGCACAACATGGGTGAATCTCACAAAACCTAAAATTGAGTGAAAGAAACCAGACACAAAAGATAGCATCGTGAATGATTTTATTTATATCAAATTGAAAAATGGATAAAATTAATCTGTGTGTTAGAAATCAGGATACTGGTTACCCTTAGGAGGGAAATACTAACTGGAGGTGGAAATAAGGAGGGCTTTGGAAGTATAGTTGACCCTTGAACAACACAAGTTTGAACTGTGTGGATCTACTTATACATGGGTTTTATTTCACCTCTCCCACCTTTGAGACAACAAGACCAACCCTGCCTCTTCATCCTCCTCCTTATGATTTTCTTTTCTTTCTTTCTTTTTTTTGAGATAGAGTCTCTATCTGTTGCCCAGGCTGGAGTGCAGTGGTGTGATCTCAGCTCACTGCAACCTCCACCTTCTGGGTTTAAGGGATTCTCCTGCCTCGGCCTCCTGAGTAGCTGGGATTACAGGCACCTGCCACCACACCCAGCTAATTTTTTATATTTTTAGTAGAGATGGGGGTTTCATTATGTTGGCCAGGCTGGTCTTGAATTCCTGACCTCAAGTGATCTGCTGCCTCAGCCTCCCAAAATGCTGGGTGTGAGCCACCACACCTGGCCCGCCTTATGATTTTCTTAACATTTTCTTTTCTCTAGCTTTATTGTCAGAACACAGTATATTTTATATATGTATATATATATATATATATATATATATATATAACATACAAAATATGTGTTAATCGACTGTTTATGTTGTTGGTAATGCTTCTGGTCAACAGTAGGATATTAGTAGTTAAGTTTTGGGGGAGTCAAAAATGCTATGCAGAATTTCAACTGTGTAGGGGGTTAGCATCTGTTCTGGTAATGTTCTGTTTCTTGATACAACTGGGTTCGGTTTGTGAAAATTATTTGAGCTGTAGACTTAATGTTATATGCACTTTTCCCTTATATCTGTTATGCTGTGCCTGTTTCTGTACATATGTTACATATCAAAATATTTATTAAATGGGATATATTGAGTAACTCAGAATTTCTGGTGCTCCTAGCTGTATATACCAAATCCCGATTCAGGATTCAACACCCCACATCCTGCCGTCGAACTGCACTACTACTGCCAAGTCTGAAATTGCAGTTTGCTCTGCTGGCCTTGTTGCCTGGGAGCTTGATCCTGCTGCTGCTGCTCTACACCTGCCGCCCACCCTGTTCCCTTCCTGGTTCCATTTGCAGCCCTCCTTTCAAAGTGTGGGGTGGATACCTTTGTTAGGCAGAGCCTAGCACAAGTGGTCCTCCTTACTACAAACGAGTCTGGGAAAGCAAGTATCCAGTGTTTCAGCTTTTATAGTGGGTGGTGATTTCTGCCAGAAAGGGGACAAGGAGTGTTCGAGATTTTGGGCAGCCAAACAGAGAGGAAAATCCGTCTTTGAGGTGAGCATTTAGGCCAATAGAAGAAAGTAGATTTCAAGTGTTAGGAACAATAGAAGCCCAGGGTAGAGGCTGAATAGAGTATGGCATTTGAGCCCAGTGGAAACATGTTTAACTGGATTAAAGGATGTGCTCTGGGAAAATAGTTTGAGAAAAGTTGAGGGAATAGGATGGGACAAGATTAAAGATTACTTTGAAAGTCAGGTAGAGGAATTTAAATTTCATTTGGGAATTTTGGAGCTAATAAAAGTTTTTGAACAAGAACATGTCCTAAAAGGAAATGGTACTTAAGGATTATTAATCTGGCAGCACTTTTAGGGGCATCTAGGAGTTGTCTGTCAGTATTTAGGAGCAGGGTGTAGAGATAAAAGGCAAAGATTGGATTTAAGAGAAGATTTTAAGGAAAAAAATAAATAGGACTTCTTGAAGAGAAAGAAGTAGAGGCCGTTTCTGAAACCTAGCTTGAGTGACTGGTCCCATTCTTCATTTAGAGCCAGCGAGGCTGAGGAGGGACCCGGTTTGGAGGAAGTAGAAGAATGAATTTTAGTTTAGGAATTGCTGAGTTTGAGGCGACAGATATTGAGTAAAAGTGGTCCCTGTGCAGTTAGAGTTAGGGACCAAGAAGTGGAAAGAATTGCACTCCCAGGCAGAAAGGCCGTGAAGGGAATGGAACAGAGTATGCCAGAACCCTCAGGGTGTTTCTTATCTCTTGTTTATGGGCCACCAGGTATACTATCTTGAATTGGATTTTAAATGATAAGTTTGAACCCCAACCTGTACCTTCTGCTTCATAAAATGTTAGTTCTCACACCCCAGGACACACTGATACTATTTTCCATGGTCTTCTTCCTGTTATTCTAATATCTTTGGAAAGAAAATGATTAATGTATGTGAGGCTTTTCTTGGTTATTTTCACTAGTTTTGAATGCTTTGAATACAAGGAAAATAGTATACTAAAGCTGGAAACCTTAAACAAGACCGAGAAAGACTGAATAGAAAAAGCAAACCTCCAGTTCATTAACATTGTAAGTTGGAGTTCTTGGCTCCACGGCAGGGTAGCCTTGGATCAGTAAGTATGACAGCTCCCTTCCGTATTGTACTTAGAAAAGAATGATCATAAAACCTACTTAGGCCTCACAAGGTCTTTTTGAGTCTTAGCCAATGCATTTAGTCACTGTCAGTAACCACAAGCTTTAGTATAATATTCTGGTTTTCAAAGCAGCCAGGACTCCAGAGCATGACGATAGGCTCTTGTATGCAAGTTGAAAGCTGTTGCTGAGGCATGCCTTCTTGATATTCCTCTAAAAATAATTTAATGTATTTTAATAGCAAACTTACAGGAACAGCACAGAAGACAGACATTAAAAACATGTACTTGCATGTAGGGTAACTCAGTTAGAAAAGTAGAGTGAATGGATGGAATCCACTTTATGATAAAAATGCTACAAACACCATTTAGTTGCCATCAATGAGAAACTTACTTGTTTTAAACAAAATCCAAATGCTGATATTGTCCAGAAAAATTTAATAGGTTTATTTACAATTATTATAAAGTTGAACTGCTGAAACCTGTTCACTGAAACATTTTAACTTGCATTAATGTTTTACGTCTCTGCATTTATATTAAAAATTCACACACAAATGAAAATGGAAAAACTGCTGATACCTGACTTCTGTCCCCTAGTTTTCCACTCGCAATCATATACTTAGGTACCTTTTGACCCCATGGGAAAAAAATATCTAATGTTCAGAACTACCAATAACAGGAAGAAGAGAAATTTGTTTTGTTTTTTTTTTTTGAGAATGAAATGTTTCCCATCATAGTGGATTCTTAAGCACGTTCTCCACGTATGCAGCGTGCTAGCTGAATGTCTTTTGGCGTAATTGTTACACGTTTGGCATGGATGGCACAAAGGTTGGTGTCTTCAAAAGGCCAACCAGATGGGCCTCACTTGCCTCCTGCAAAGCACCGATAGCTGCCTCTGGAAGCGCAGATCTGTTTGAAAGTCCTGAGCAATTTCTTGCACCAGACGCCGGAAGGGAAGTTTGCAAATCAGAAGTTCAGTGGACTTCTGATAACGTCTAATTTCGCGGAGTGCCGCAGTACCAGGCCTGTAATGATGAGGTTTCTTCACCCCTGCAGTAGAGGGCACACTCTTGTGAGCGGCTTTTGTAGCCAGTTGCTTCCTGGGTGCTTTACCACCGGTCGATTTGCTGGCAGTCTGCTTTGTACGAGCCATGGTATAGAGACCTCCTGACTTACCCTTCTTCAGCTGGAGCTCAGCAAGCGAGAGGCAGCACTGGAATTGGACAGCGACAACCAATAATTCATGTTTTTCTTATGGATTTAACAGCCCTTTGCGACTCTGCTTCTTTGGTTACATGATACTCAGAGTATCTGATCACATCAGAATAAAATCATTTGGGAAGACATCCATGTGTCATAGGTTATGTAGATTGCAACAGGATTTAAAGCAACTAGATGACAGAATATCAGATCTATCATTATTTTTGCAGAGAATGTTTCACCAGCTGGTTTGAGAGAAGTTTTACACCCCTACCAGGCTTCCTCCTACCTTATTTACCTCAAAAATCACAAGTCCTAACAGGCAAACTGTAATTGTCTAAAACAAAACTAATAAGGTGTAAATGCATGTGGAAATGATTATTTGAAGGCAGAAGGCAAAGAAATGTCACCAGTGTGAGCCATTACCTAAGCATCCTAGGTCTAGTAACCATTCTTTTGGTAAGGGATAATGCCAACTTTATCAACAGGATTCTGTTAAAAAGAAAAACGATCAGCAGGATACTATACACACACACACACACATATACATATATGTATATATGTATAGATATAAAATGCTTTTGTTTCATTTTAGAGCTGGTTGAACTTCAGTGGTGGATAGAGCTTGTTTTTATTTTATATATCCTTTTGTAGTACAATTTTAAAATCTTATTTTTAAAAAATAAATCCAGGAGCCTTGCGGTCTTATGCATTGGAACTTACTCTGCAAGATGCAGGAAAAGCCACTTGCCTTTATGCAAAATGGCAGATGACTTTCACAGTACACTATGAAACTACAAACAAAACTTATGTAAGTAAATATTTTAATTTTTCTTTGAGTTTTATAGTAGGAATTTAATTGACTTTTTTATCCTTTAGATACGTGTATAAAAATGAAATTCCATGTTGACTGACTTAATGCTTAAACTCTGGGATTTTTTTTAGCATACACCCTTAGAAGTTATTCTGTTTAGTGTTAGAATGAATATTTCTTCTGATTCATTGGTTCTTGGGAGTTTTTGTAGGAGTTGGTTAAGGGCAAATAATCTGAAGACTATATGGTGTTCAGGTCTAACTATTTCTATAAAGTGTTTAAAATGTACTAGCACCAAAGCTTCCCCTTTTATAAAATAGCTTCCCCTCTGGGCATGGTGGCTTATGCTTGTGATCCCAGCACTTTGGAAGGCCAAAGCAGGAGGATTGCATGAGCCTAGCCTGGGCAACATAGTAAGACCTCATCTCTACGAACACATTTTAAAATTTGCCAGGCTTGGTGGCACACACATGTAGTTCCAGCCACTCATCGGGCTGAGGTGGGAGGATTGCTTGAGCCCAGGAAGTCAAGTCTGCAGTGAGCCATGATTGTGCTACTGCACTCCAGCCTGGGCAACAGAGCGAGACTCTATCTCAAAAAAAAAAAAAAAAAAAA
>CAUYNN010028503.1:0-10491 GCA_963574175.1 Chiropotes sagulatus | reverse complement strand
TTTTTAATACCCATTTTTAGACTGCATTCTAGCCTGGGCAATAGAACAAGAATCCCGTTCACTCTCCCTCTTTCTCTTCCTCTTTCTTTCTCTCTTACATTCTTTTTTTTCTTTCTTTCACTCTCACTTTCTTTCCTCTCTTTTACTTTCTTTAAAAAAAAAAAAAAAATCCCTATGTAAATGCTGGAGTTAGAAAAATCTTTGATATCCCCAAGGTGGCAAAGTATTGTGGTGAATGATGGCACTTTCAGAATTGAGTAGATCCAAGTTTGAATATGAGCTTAGGTACTATATGTTATATGGAACATATAGTATGAAGTATTCCCCATCAGCCGCTGTTTCCTCATCTATAAAATGGGCATATAATCTTAATTCATAGGGAGATATAAAAATCAGTTATATGATGTGTACTGAGCACTTGACATTTGGAAAAAGGGCAATAAATGTCTATATTGTGATTATTTTATATAGTTTAGTCACATAATTTCAGTTCTGTACTTCTGCTTTCCAAGTACACATATCATCCAAAAAATCTGCGTTCTGGAGTGTGTCCTAAAGACTAAGTAACTAAAATAATACTAAATAAATTTTAGTAATATAACTTTGAATTAACTGGAATATTTAGCAATTTCATATAGTGTCCTCATGGTATCTCGATAACATTGACTTTAGAATCTTTATAGGCAAAAAATTACAGTGAACCTCACTTGTCTTCTTAATTGTTTATGCTTCTATTCTTTATAATTAGTTTTTTTAAATAGTCAAAAGTAAATCTTCAATATGGTCAAGTAGAGGAAAGGATTAGATGAGTGTATCACACCATATATTATCATATAATGTATACTAACTACATTTATTTTTATCCTTTGACCCAAGAGAAGATTATTAAGCATGAAACTTTACCCTATGGAAGACCTAGAGTTCTCCAGAAGAAAAACACCATCTGTCTTCTTTCCCAGCGCCAGTTTATGAGTGGATACAGCCAAAACATCTTAATGCCCCTTTGGACATCCTATACTGTGGACAGAAATGCAAGTATTTGTCACCTCTTTATGTGTGGCTATTTCAAATGAATGATTAGGCAGAACATTGAATGCTTAGTTTCTCACTGTTAACCTTGGCTTTATCCTCAGTTCCCACATTAGAGGAACACTGAACAGGGAGTCAGAAAAATTAAGTTCCAGTTCAAGCTCTGCCACGAAGCAGCTGCCTGACTTTGAGAACTCAGACCAAATTTCTTCTGTGAAATGAGGGTTGTGTAGTAAAGAATTCTCTTTTGCCTCCCTGCCCCTAGTTTTGATATTTTATGATTTCGATTTATAATTGCATGAGATCAGCCTTAGCACCAGTCACGGTTACCCATTTCTAAATACATGGCTATGTGAGGGCAAGTATTTCCTTCAGCTGCTCAAATCTAAGGGGGCCTCACTGTTTGGCAAAGCCGTCATTATCGCTCAGTAACATCATTACAAGACATCTATAGGAAGACTCACCAGGGAGAGGCCAGAATCCTGCCCACCACCAGCACCAAAGGAGTTAGGCCTTCAAAGGAATGAGAGCAAATATCTCAGAATAAGAGCAGCCTTCTCCCTTACTCGTGGCCTTCCAGGTGCTCTAGTAGAAGGAGGAATGGTGAAGGAGATGGTTCTGGAAAGAGAGAAGGGGGAAGAGATGAGATTGTGATCTTATGAGGAATAAAATTTTAAACTGGGCTGAAACTGAAAGTGATGGGAAGGTATGGGATGCCCTTAAGAGAAGGACAGAGGGATTTGAGAGAGCATCGTTGAGGGCAGCTGTTGAATTTTAAAAATAAAACTATTTACTAATCAGTGAGACTGCTAAATGAAAAGATAGGGATATGTGTGTTCATATATAATTTCTATGTTAAAAATATATAATACACACATATATTTATGTAAAGTTTCTTGAACTTTGATCTTTAAAATTTTTCAAGACTGTCTTCAAACACCAAACAACAAAATGTTTTTTTTGTAATTGATCAGTCTACACGGACTTTTATAGGCACCTCATCCTATTTATTAATATTTATACCTGAATTATGGTGTTCCTTGATTCCATTTTCAGTTTTCTTATATAATTAAAATGCATGACTTTACAGTCATCGTGATGCTTGAGGTTTTCACATTGCTGTTCAGTGACTATCTCCCTTGCCCCAGCAACTTTTGGCACTGTAGCTGGCTGTAGAAGATAGACTCAGATGTCTAAAAATCAACATTTTACTATGTAAGAGCTTCAAATTATATAGCTCAAAACATTATAAGCATTATTTCATATTAGCACAGCAGAATCTGAAGATATTTGCACATATGTGACAATTAGTATCTTTAATATTGTAAAGGATTTTTATACTTTAGTTAGAAAAAAAAGGTGAATATACTAGTAGGAAAATGGGAAAATAGTGAAGGACATGACCTGACAGCTAGAACTGCAAATTTCATAAGATAGTTCACCTTTAAGTATTAATAAAGCAATTTCCTTTTCTGTGCTTGATATATAAGAGTTCTTTTTCATTTTGTTCTTTAGGACAGTTTCTCTACAGAAGACTTTTCTAACTGTCTCTACCAGGACTTTAGAATTTCTCTTAGTCCTGTCCATAAATGTTCATTTTATAAAAATAACACCAAAGTGAGTTACGGGTTCCTCTTCCCACCACGTAAGTTCCTTCCTCTCCTGACCGTCCCTTTTCTTATCCTCTTCTCTTCCTTTTCATTTTCTTTCTTGTTTATCCTACCATACGTTATAGGGTAATATATGTAGCTTTGCTTATTTATTGATGAAAAACTGTGAATTTGGTCTATAACTACCAAGGAAAAAATTTTAATCATCTAAAATTTGAATTTTATAAAACTGTATTTTTGTTGGGAGGGTAGTTGATTTCGTGCAGATACAATAGGCAGAACACTTTTTGTTTCCCTTTTGTATTTCTTTTAAGCAGAATTAGAGAAAACTGTAAAGTTGGAAGAATATATCAAGCCTCTTAGGAAGAAGATCTAACTGTTGTTTAAAAAGAAAATGCGATTGTTAGAGAATTAGGTAAAGGTAGAGGCTTAAGTATGCTTGCTTTTTCACTGACGCAGAACCTCTAGGGAATGGTTTTTTTTTGAAGGTAAGCATTCTGTTTTTTGAAATGGCAAATTTGTATGTTGATGAGAAGCCATTTTGGGGCCAGCCTTAAAAGGCAAAAATCAGAAAGCTCCAGGTACTCGAATACCATCAGCATCCAGTTCAGTTCCCAGAGTATGTGTCTGAAGTCAGAACTTGGCTATTGCATTATAAAAATAGACCAGGCCCAAGCCTCAAATTCATACAAAAACGCCTTGTATGGCATTTCGAGACAGACCTCCTGTGATGTTTTTTCTGGGTAGCAGGTGTTGTTCTGGAGCCAGATGTTCTCTTTTTTCTTTTCACTATGAAAAAGTTTAAGGAAAGAAGATTGTCAGCACAATTCCTTTTAGTTGAAATAAGGCTAATAAAGTTTGAATATGTTTAATTTGGAGCTCTTGTTATTAAAGTTTCTGTTTCTTTGAAACATCTTGTAAGACTTATTTTTGTAAAGGACTTGAGCAAACACATTACATTTTCCCTTGACCCAGTACTTGGGAAAGTTTTACAGGTTTAAGATAGTACTCAGGTAGTTTTTAAAAATGCTCCCCACTACCATGAGATATCTAATTTGTCCTCTTTTCTCTTTGTAGAACTAAATAAAAATTCAAGTGGAATATATTCTGAAGCTTTGCTTACTACAAATATAGTGCCAATGTACCAGAGTTTTCAAGGTAAAAAATGTTAACTCTATATTTGATAATTTTAATGAATTTCTGCACATATAGGCATAATTCATTTGTAAGAGGATTTATGATCTAAATTAAATGAATTAATACCAAATACATTCTTAAAGGTTTGTTTAACTTTGAGAATACTAGTACACAAAAATTCTACAAATATTAGAATTATCATATATTCCAGTATCCATTCTGCTTTATATTTAAGTGTTTGTAAACATTTTTGGTAAGAAAGTATGTGATGTTCTTCCTAAACTTAACTAGCTAATACAATCTGCTAACATTTATATTAACTTTCATTTGGCTTTCTTGCTTAACTTTTTGGAAGTTCTTGATAATTGTTTTTGTTTTCAAATGAATAGCTTTTATATCATCATTAACTATTGCAGCATTTGACTTTTACAGGAATAAAAATACAGTCACACCTAATTGACGTATAGAATATCAAAATATAAGCATGTAAGGAGTTTTTAGTCTAATTTATATCTAGAATACTTGCAAATATTTCAAAGTTAATATTCAGCTATTAATAGGAAATCTGAATAATATACCTTGTTTGTGTTTGCAATGTTGCTATGCTTTAGTGATGACAGTGATCACAATTTCAGCATGATGTACTTGTTCAGGAATGCCTCAAATAGAGTTGAGTTCAACATTTGTCTGTGAGTTGTTTCAAAGGCCAAAGCTGAACCATGAATTTTTGGCCTGACACTGGGATTGGAGCCAAGGCTGGGTGTGGTAGCTCATGCTTGCAGTCCCAGCACTTTGGGGAGGCCAACTCGGGAGGACTTCTTGAGGCCAGGAGTTCGAGATCAGCCTGGGAAACAGTGAGACCTGGTCTCTAGTCTCTACAAAAAATTTTAATTAGTTGGGCATGGTGATGTGCACCTGTAGTCCTAGTTATTCTGGAGACTGAGTCAGGAGCATCTCTTGATGCCAAGAGTTTGAGGTTGCAGTGAGCTATGATTGTGCCATGGACTCCAGCCTGGGTGATATAGCAAGACCCTGTCTCTAAACAAAGCAAGACAAAGACTGAAGCCAAACTTGACTTTATTTACTATAAATGCTAATTTTAAATCATGGTGTTAATTTATTTCACATGCAACATGGTACCTTGTTCTTTTGAAAGTACACTGTCTTCTATTTTGTTTCAGTTATATGGCGCTACTTTCATGACACCCTACTGCGAAAGTATGCTGAAGAAAGAAATGGTGTCAATATCATCAGTGGTCCTGTGTTTGACTTTGATTATGATGGACATTATGATCCTTCAGAGATTCTGAGGCAGTAAGAACGTACTTCATTACTCTTAAAAATGGGTATCAAATGGGATTACCATCCAGTTGAGTCAACAGAACCTTTTTTATTCAGTTGTATTTATGTGTGTGACACTTCTGACTACACAGGAAGCCTCTTGAAATATCTGATTAATGTTGACGTTTTGCTCAATGTTCAATAAAATACTTTTAGGTGAAAGAAGTAGTGTTTCTCACCCGTTCAGTTCAGTTGAGTAATTTTTGAGCTCCGTTTAAATGCTGAACTCAGTGTTTAAGATCTGTGTGGCTAATTGTTAAGGTATGATCTTAATGGTACTGTCAGTCAGAAGATGAAGAATTCTGTGGTTGACTACAGGTATCCTGAGTCCAGGAATGCATAGGGTTATAAAGCTGTAGTGCTTGGAGTCTGGTGGTCTTGGGTGAATGTTATGGCTTTTGCCCAACTCTGGCTGGAGGGGCATGATAAAGAGTAACCATCTGGAGGAAACCATCAGCGGTGTTATGTTAAAAAAAAGAGAGGAAGAGAACATTTTAGAAACTGGTTGATCTTTATTAAAACAATACAGTGTTTTTGGAAGCAATTTTGCTGATAAAGAAAAAGACTGAGATTCAGCCCCTCTCAGAACTTTCCTACTCTCCCAGGCTGACTTAGATATATGTGACTTTTAAAATATATCAGAAAGCACATCAGTTTGTAAAGTTACAGTTTTCACTTTCCTTTGAGGCATATAAGCTGTAGCACTAGAGTGGATAAAGAAGAGAACCGCATATGCTCCCTACCCACAACTTCACCCAGAGCTCTCTGTTTAAATCTGTTTTATAGATTATGATTCTGCATAAGGTCATATTTGAAAACAATGATCCCACTACCTTAAATTTTGAAAGATGCTGAAAAAAACAAACACAGCCTTAAAACAAAAGGAAATAAGAGAATGATTATGAGGTAAAGATGTTTGGGACATCTTTGATAATATACTGCAGTTTAAAAAATTAAATTTTGAAGATAAGGAAGAAAATCCAGTTAAATAAACAATTCATGACAACACATCCTCCCTGAAGGAGCTGATATAAAAAATCCCTAAGCATTTCTTTCTCTGCCCACTGTTTGTCTATAATATCCTAGAAGTTAAGACTATTAATAATGGCTTACACTCTTGGTCATAGGTGTTCAAAAACGATATTTTCTTTTCTTTAGTGTTTTAATTTCAGTGTCTTTAGGTAGTACTTAAAGAGTTCCAAAAGTTGATAAATTTCTACAGAAAATAAAAAGTATCTGGACTGTGTTTATCTGCCTGTCTTCTAATTATTACTCTCAGCCTGGCAGAATATGTTGAGGGATTGTGATTACTAGCTTCTTATATTTAATTATTTGTTTGAATTTGATTTTTATATGTATTAAAAGCATGCTCTACTGAAATAGTCATCAAGAAAAAAGATAGTTCTTTCTTTCTTAAAATGAATATTGGCATATTTTACAGAAAAAGAAGAGTCATCCGTAATCAAGAAATTTTGATTCCAACTCACTTCTTTATGGTGCTAACAAGCTGTAAAGATCCATCTCAGACTCCTTTGCACTGTGAAAACTTAGACACCTTAGCTTTCATTTTGCCTCACAGGTCTGATAACAGTGAGAGCTGTGTGGTAAGTAGCTTTTGTATGTTTACTTTGCATATTGAAAATCTGAGCATATATGTATTTGTCTCATATATCTGACGTTCCAGTGAGAGAAGACACAGCTCTTGAATACACATGGACTTTGAAATTACAGGATGCTTTAAAATTTGATCTTTTAACATGACATATCTTTGGGGAAGACTACCTTTTTTTTTTTTACTACTTTTTTTATATTAAAATAATTCTAATTTGCATGTTTGTAGTCTGTTCTGGAGAGTAGGGAAAGGGGGACCTGATCCGGGATGGCTTTCTATAAGCCAAAGATGGGAAGAAGCCCTTGCCCCTGGGAGAGCACTGAGTGCACTTTGCTGCCAGAAACAAAGGATGCCAGGTGCCATTTAAATACCCCTTGAAGGGCTTGAAACCCTTCTGGGCCTCTAAACAATCTAAAGAATGACTTGGTCTAATAATCTCACGCATCCCCCACTCAGAGTGTGGTTTCAACTTTGATTCCTTAGTAAGAGACGTGGGGTGGAAGGTGGGGGTGGTACAGAGTGTCTGCATTTTTCATTTTCTCTTTCTTTCATTCATTCATTCTTTCTTTCCTTCTTTCATTCTTTCTCTCTCTCTCTGTCTCTCTCTCTTTCTTTTCTTTTCTTTTCTTTTCTTTTCTTTTCTTTTCTTTTGAGATAGGGTCTTGATGTTGCCCAGGCTTGTCTTGAACTCCTGGCCTCAAATGATCCTCTTACCTTGGCCTCCCAAAGTGTTGAGATTGCAGGCATAAGCCACCATGACTGGCCCCTTTGTCTGGTAAAGATACTAAAAATCAGATCAGAATCAAACTTTTTATGGCTTAACCACTAAATTCTAGGTTTATCTGAAGTATGGATTTTCTTGTATTTCAAAACTGAATTTATAATTTCATTTCAAATTTTCTGTATATCACTTAGTTAAAAATCTTATCCTTTCTTATCCCATTGTCATCCCAGTGTGTTTGGGAATAATTGTTTTATATTATCAATTTTTAAAATGTACATTGTAGATCTGGACATCAAGACTGCATAACAGTTTAGCAGTTTTTTTTGTTTTTTGTTTTTTGTTTTTGTTTTTTTTTTTTTAGAAGTCTCACTCTGTCGTCCAGGCTGGAGGGCAGTAGTGCAACCTCTGCTCACTGCAACCTCCACTTCTCAGGCTGAAATGATTCTCCTGCCTCAGCCTCCTGAGTAGCTAGGATTATAGGCGCTTACCACCACACCCAGCTAATTTTTGTATTTTTAGTAGAGACAGGGTTTCACCATGTTGGCCAGGCTGATCTCGAACACCTGACCTCAGGTGATCTGCCGGCCTTGGCCTCCCAAAGTGGTGTGATTACAGGCGTGAGCCACTGCACCCAGCCCATTTTAGCAATTTTTAGATTTTCTCTTATGATGAGCCAAAATATTTTTCTTTCAGAGTACTTCCCACATTTCCTATTTCTTTTTTTTTCCATTGAAGTCACACCAAGTAATTCTAGACCTGAATCTGCAAAAAGATTTCACTGTCATACCAGTTCCAATGGATGGGTTGTAGGTAACTGGAGTTAGGATCTTGAGACCTAGTATGACTCAGCAGGAAAGAGTGCTGTGTTCACTCATTCATTCACTACTTCTTCAATTCAGCCATTCATTCATTCCTTTGATATTTATAATCAGGTGCTCTAGGTACTGAGGACACAGAAGTGAACAAAACAGTGAGCTCTCCTCTGGGCCCAGGAGTATAATACAGTACTCCATTTGCCATCCCTGATGTGGTAGTCTTTGTGTATCGTTAAAATTCATGAAGATATGTCTCTCAATTGTTTCTGTGATAAAGTTTCAGAATTAGTTGTTCCCGTAGAACACATTTCTCATCAAGTTATTTTCCCCTTATTCTTCAGAATTAAATACAGAATAGCAAGACTTTAACTAGTTGGCTGCCTGATGATTATCTGACTCCGCTGAAAGTTGTCAATATTGTGGGCATTCTTAGACACATGCAGCTATTCCTTCTTCATTACTTTCTTTCCTTTGAGAGATTATATTGTCACTGAATGTATCCATTAGAGTAAAGTTCTGCAGCAAATAACAGAAACCCCTTTGCAGTGGCTTAAGCAAGTCAGGGGTTCCTTCTGGAACAGGAAGTCCAGCTGTACACAGTCCTGGGGTGGCACTTTGGGTCAGCAGCACGATTAGGGACCCAGAACTTTTCCCTTTTTTTGCTCTACCTTTCTTACCATGTGGCTTTGGCCCACATGGGCTGAAGAGCGGCTTCTGCTTCTTTGATATCATGTCTCAGTTCTGCCCCCAATTCACCCAAAAAGGAAGGCAACCACAGGCATATGCTTACATCTCATTGAGCAAAATGATGTCAAGTGCCATGAGTTAGGCATTGAGTTCCTTTCCCAACTCGACCATTCCCAATGCTATTATGCCACTGCCGTAATGAGAACATTAATCAAATTCTACGACGGCACTGTGCCTAGGAGATACTAAATATTGAACTTGAACCAGTGAGGGGATTGTTTTAAGGTGTATCGTATAAACATATCGATTCCTCTGTTTCACCTCTAAAGAAATGACTAAGGATTAGTTGGACCAGGTGCCTTGCATGTACTTTTTAATCTGTTTCTGTGAATGTTGGAACAGATGGCAATTATTATCTGGTCAGGTAGTCCGCTGAGTCAGGAATGTTCGCCCTTAGAGTTAGAGTAAGGATTGTTACAGAGAGGGAGACTGAATACGGGGTAGTGGGTGGTTGGAGGCTAATGGGAAAACAGAAGTTGTTGGTCTGTTTTATATGTGAAATATCTGTATTTATCATTTTCAATGAGTAATGTCCAAAGAGTTACATGAACCTTTATTAAGAATGCCTTTAAAGTACAGTCATAGCCCATGGACTAATGGATATATTCTTTCGCCAGTGGCTAATTTCAGGAAAAATTAAGCTAACACATGGATGTGTGATTCCCATTCCTATTGCCTGCTTCAGTGACCAATTTCCTTCCATTTGCCAGAATATCAGTCTTTAATTCTTTTCAGATCTCATATCATTTAAGACTTTACCATCTCACCAGAAATGAAACTGCGCTTTACCACTTCCTCCAAGCCCATCTTCATGCATCTATGTCAATAACACATTCTCATAAGAGCTAGTATTTGTGTAGTACATTTGTATACATCATTACATTTGATCCTCAAAACAACCTGATGAGGAGGATACAGATAAAGGAATCTTTAGATTCTTTAGATTTATATGTTAAATAACTTGCCTTAGTTTACCTGATAGTCACAGAACTAGTCTCTTTTTTAAAAAATTTCCAACTTTTAAGTTCGGGGGTATGTGTGTAGGATGTTCAGGTTTGTTGCATAGGTAAACATGTGCCATGGTGGTTCTCTGCACAGATGATCCCATTACCCTGTTATTAAGCCCAGCATCCAATAGCTCTTTTTTCTGATATTCCTCCTCCCATGCCCTGCCCTCCAACAGGCCCCAGTGTATGTTGTTCCCCGACATGTATCTATGTGTTCTCATCCTTCAGCTCCCTCTTATAATTGAGAACATGTAGTGTTTGGTTTCCTGTTTGCTAAGGATAATGGCCTCCAGCTCCATCCATGTCCCTGCAAAGGACAAGATCTTGTTCCTTTTTATGGCTGCATAAGTATTCCGTAGTGTACATATACCACATTTTCTTTATCCAGTCTATCATTGATGGGCATTTAAGTTGATTCCATGTCTTTCCTATTGTGAATAGTGCTGCACTGAACATATGTGTGCATGTA
>CAUYNN010028501.1:0-25958 GCA_963574175.1 Chiropotes sagulatus | reverse complement strand
GGGAGTTCGAGACCAGTCTGGCTAATGTGGCGAAATCCTGTCTCTACTAAAAATGCAAAATTTATCCAGGTGTGGTCATGTGAGTCTACAATCCAACCTATTGGGGAGGCTGAGGCAGGAGAACTGCTTGAACCCAGGTGGGCGGAGGTTGCATTGAGCAGAGGTTTTGCGACTTCACTCCAGCTTGGATGAAAGCAAAACTTCTCAAAAAAAAAAAAAGAAAAATTTTTTTACAAGAAAATGTGGTTAGACAACTGGTGAGTTATGTTGAGTCATAAAAATATCACCTCCTTTTTTCGCAGGGTTAATTTGTGACAGTAAATATATCTATTCTGTATCCTTTTATGTTGACTTGTGAGTTTCATGCTAAATTTTATGAGATAAAACTTGGTACCTCCTAGAAATGTTTCCATATGACTAATTGTTTACTACATGATTTTTAATGGAAAAATTTAGAATAAGACATATAGTGTGTGAAAGGAATAGATACTTTTGCTTTTCTCATTGAGGTGTAAAATGTAAGCACCTTATAATTTCATGATAAACATTTTTTAGATGAACATTATGTTTGAGTAATGTTGCTGAATTTTTCACACAGGTAGTTTCAAAAACCAAGTTACATAACTGTGATGTGGAAATCAAAGCTTGAGCCTAGTGCCTCCAAGCTAAGGCTAATATTGAACCTCCAAAAGAAGGTTATTAACAGCCCAATTGTTTTCTGAAGAGCCTTCCTTGCGTTTGTCCTAGCCTACTCACCCCAGTCATGGAAGACTCTTCTATACTGAGAGAAGCTACAGAGCCCTGTGAAGCTGGGGACCCACAGGCAAATGCGGTTAAGGTTAAGAAGGAAAAGAACTGGTAGAAATTTTGTGAAGATGAAGTTGTTTTGAAGCAGTTTCTAGAGTGCTTAAAATAAAGCAAAGTTAGATTAATGTAAAAGAAGAAAATTCCAGGCTGGGCGAGGTGGCTCATGCCTGTAATCCCAGCACTTTGGGAGGCTGAGGGGGGTGAATCACGAGGTCAGGAGATCGAGACCATTCTGGCCAACATTGTAAAACGCCATCTCTAAAATTAATTAATTAATTAATTTAAAAATTTTTAAATTAAATTCCAGCTTGGAGGGGTGGCTCACACTTGTCATCACAGCACTTTGGGAGACCGAGGCACGTGGATCACAAGGTCAGGAGTTCAAGGCCAGCCTGGCCAACATAGTGAAACTCCAACTCTACTAAAAATGTAAAAATTAGCTGGGTGTGGTGGCACACGCCTGTAGTCCCAGCTCTTCAGAGAGCTGAGGAAGGAGAATTGCTTGGACCTGGAAGGCAGAGGTTGCAGTGAGCCAGGAACACTCCATTGCACTCTAGTCTGGGTCACAGAGTGAGACTTCCTCAAATAAATAAATAAACAAATTCCAAAGGAGTATTGCAACAGAAGAGAATACTTAATATAAGATCTGTAAACACTGCAAAGTTTGAGCGGACAAGGGCTTTCTTTTATCGGAAGGAACAAATAAGATTACAAAGAAGGTAGAAGGTAAATAGCAAATGAGAGGTGAAAAAATCAGATTCTACATTAATGTTTTACCCTGAAGTCAGCATGTTTTTAGGAAGAACATAATGTGTTGTATTTTGACTCAAATGGAGCGTGGCTGAATGTTCAGGAGCCTGTGGGCTGGAAATCAACATAACTGAAGTTTGATTAAAAAGTATTTTCTTTTGACCACTGAAGAAAAATTCAGCTGATTTTTTAAAATGAGAGCAAGAAGAAAATGTGCAGAGTCTGTGTCTGGCTATGTGATAGATAAGAAAGAGAGCACCAATTAAGTCATAGTGGAAAGCATGTTTCTTTCCACAAACTGTTTCTGGAGAACACAAAAGGACAGACAATTTTATTAATCATAGCTGTTTATCAGGATTATCTATGTGCTTCATCTTTCTCCATTTTCTCTTTGTCCTATTCCTCTCTCCTCTCCTCTTCTCCCCGCCCCACCACTCCTCTCCCCCCTCCCCTCCCCTCTTCCCTCTTCCCTCTTCCCTCTACTCCCTTTCCCTCCTCTCCTCTCCTCTCCTCTTTTTCTTGTGACAGAGTTTCACTTTTGTTGCCCAGGCTGGAGTCATGGCACATTCTTGGCTCACCACAACCTCTGCATCACAGATTCAAGTGAATCTTCAGCTTCCCGAGTGGCTGGGATTACAGGCATGCGCCACCATGCCTGGCTAATTTTTTGTATTTTTAGTAGAGACAGGGTTTCTTCATGTTGGTTAGGCTGGTCTCAAATTCTCGATCTCAGGTGACTCACCCACCTCAGCCACCCGAAGTGCTGGGATTTTAGGCGGGAGCCTCCGTGCCTGGCCACATTTTCTACATTTGACTTCTTCTGAGTTGTACTTTTTATAATAAGCTGGTAACTGTAGCTACAGTGTTTTGCTGAGTTGTGTGAGTAGCTCTATCAAATTATAAAACTTAAGAGCGGTTACAGGAGTCCACAATTTGTAAACAGTAGCTCAGAAGCATAGATAGGCCTATGGGGCTTGTGACTGGGATCTGCCTTTGGGACAATGTTGTGAGACTGAGCCCTGAATCAGGGTCTGTGCTGACTCTGGATGGTGTCAGAATTCAAATTCAAATGTTACTCAATGAGTTGGTGTTGGAGAATGGCTTGGTGTTCAGCAAACTACAGATTTGGTACAAGAAGAAAGGTATCACAGAAACCTGGCCTGGAATCAAACTCTGGTTGTCTGGGAATGGAAGGCTCTGCCCTCCTGTACACAGGCTGTCACTCTGCCCATTGTCCTGTGATTCCAGGTCTCCTCCCAGAGTGAGAGGATAAAAACTTAGAGAAAAGGAACTCTGATAGCAGACCCCCTTTTCCCACAGCTGTCACCACAGCATTCCCACTCACTCTCAGGCTTACCCATTAAATATTAGCGTGTCCACACCTCTTCCAGGACTAGGCACCACCCAGAGAAATTTCACAACAGCATTTTGATTCTAGTGTTTATTGGCAAAAACCTGTAATCGTGTCTACAAGTCTCCAGGCATATCCCCACCCCCAGGCACTGAATCTCCAACAGCAACCTGTTTTCCTCACCAACTGAGGGTTCCAGACCACATCTTCCTGATCTCATCTGCCTGCATCAACACAAAAATACAGGAGAGGACACCTCCACCTCAGCTGCTGTCTGTAGCACAAACCAGTTCTTTCACCTACATTGCACTGTTTCCCACTCACAGATTTTTATTCATTTACCTTTTATTTTTGCCTCAGGGGTACACATGTAGGTTTTGTACGCAGCTAAATTTGTGTCATGGGGGTTTGGTGTGCAGATTGTTTTGTCACTGAGGTACTAAGCATAGCACCAAACTGGTGATTTTTCTGATGCTCTTTGTTCTCCCCTTCTCCAACCTCAACTAGGCCTCAGTGTCTCTTGTTCCCATCTGTGTTCCTGTTCTTATAATTCAGCTTTTACTTAGAAATATCATGCATTTGGTTTTCTGCTACTGCATTAGTTTTCTACAAATGGTTTCCAGCTTCATCCATGTTGCTTCAAAGGACATGATCGTGTGTGTGTGTGTGTGTGTGTGTGTTTTAATAACCACATAGTATTCTATGACATTTATGTACCATGTTTTCTTTTTATTAAGCCTTTTATTTTTATTTTATTTTTGAAGACAGGGTCTCACTTTGTTGCCCAGACTGGAATGCAGTGGCATGATCTCAGCCTATTGTAGCCTCAATTTCCCAGGCTGAAACAATCCTGTTTAACTTCATCCCCGCAAGTAGCTGGAACTACAGGCACACACCAGCAGGTCTGGCTTATTATTATTATTATTTGTAGAAATGGGCTTTTGCTATGTTGCCCTGGCTGCTAACAAACCTTTGAGATCAGGCAGTTTACCTACCTCAGCCTCCCAAAGTGCTGAGATTAAAGGTGTGAGCCACCATGCCCAACCATACCATATTTTTCTTATCCAGTGCACAATTGATAAGCATTTAGGTTGATTCCATGTCTTTGCTGTTGTGAATAGTGCTGCAGTGATGCATATGTCTTCAGAATAATTTATATTTTACTGGGTATATGCCCAATTATGAGGTTGCTAAGTCAAAAGGTAATTCTGTTTTTAGTTCTGAAAGAATCATCACAGTGGTTTTCACAGTGGTTGAACTAATTTACTCTCCCACTGACAGTATATAACCATTCCCGTTTCTCTGTAACCTTGCCAGCATCTGCTGTCTTTTGACTTTCTAAAACTAGCCATTTTCACTGGTGTGAGATGATGTTTCATTGTGTGTTTTTTTTTAAATTTCTGTAATCATTAGTGATGAGCATTTTTTATATGCTTGTTAGCCACATGTATGTCTTCTTTTAAAAAACATTTTTGTGTTTTTTTTTTTTTTTTTTGTCTACTTTTTATTGAGGTCTTTTTTCTCTATAAACTTAAGTTTCTTATAAATTATAGGTATTGGACCTTTGTTAAAAGCATAGTTTCCAAATATTTTTTCTGTGTGGTGTTTGTTTACTGTGTTGATGGTCTCCTTGGGTGTGAAGAAGCTTCTTAGCTTAATTAGGTTCCATTTGTCAATTGTCGCTTTTGTTGCAATTGCTTTTGGCATCTTTGTTTTAAAATTTTTACCATTTTCTGTGTTTAGAATGATATTTCCTGAGTTATCTCAGGGCTTTTTTCTTTTTTAATTTGAAGTTTTTCATTTAAATTTTTAATTCATCTTGAGTTTTGTGTATGGTTTAATGAACACATCCAGTTTCAATCTTCTATATAGTGCTAGCTAGTTATTCCAGCACCATTTATTAAATAGGGAATTCTTCCCAGATTCATTTTGTTAGCTTTGTCAAAGATCAGATGGTTGTAGGTATGTGACGTTATTTCCGGGCTCTCTATTCTGTTGCACTGGTGTATGAGGTTGTTTTTGTACCAGTACCTTGTTGCTTTCTTTAATGTAGCCCTGTATTACAGTGTGAGTTTAGATAATGTAATGACAAGCTTTGTTCTTTTTGCTTATGATTGTCTTGGCTATTTGGGCTCTTTTTTGGTTCCATATAAATTTATAAATTTCCTTTTTTAGTTCTGTGAAAAAATATTTTTCGTAATTTGATAAAAATAGCATTAAATCTGTAATTTTATTTACATTGTTGCCATTTTAATAATATTAATCTTTTCTATCCATGAGCATAAAATATTTTTCCATTTGTTTGTTTCATCTCTGACTTCTTTAAGCAGTGTTTTTTCAGTCTTGTCATAAAGATCTTTCACCTCCCTGGTTAGCTGTGCTCCTGCATGGTTTATTCCTTTTGTAGTGATTGTGAATGAGATTTTGTTTTTGATTTGGTTTCGGCATGGGTGTTTTTGATTTACACAGATGGTACTAATTTTTGTTCATTTATTCTGTATTTTGAAATTTTTTGAAGTTTTTTGTAAGTTTAGAAAGCTTTTCTGCCAAGATTACTGGGTTTTTCATTATGTTGTCTGCAAACATGAATAAGTTTGACTCCCTCTCTTTCTGTTTGCAGGTCATGTATTTTTTATCTTGCCTAATTGCTCAGGCCAGGACTTCCAATTTTGTGTTGAATAGGCGTGTTGAGAGAAGGCATCCTTGTGCCAGTTTTCATACACAGTTCGTGTGTATGCAGTAATGTTGTCTGTGGGTTTGTGATAGATGACTATTTTGAAGTACGCACTTTCCATGCCTAGTTTGTCAAGGCTTTTTAACATAAAATTGTTAAATTTTATTGAAAGTCTTTTCTGCATCTATTCCCATAAATTTGTGGTTTCTGTCTTTAGTTCTGTTTATGTGATAAATTACATTTATTAATTCTTTTTTTTTTTTGAGATAGGGTCTTGCTCTGTTGCCAGGATGGAGTACAATGGCATGATCTCAGCTCACTGCAATTTCTGTCTTCCAGGTTTAAGTGATTTTCCTGCCTCAGTCTCCCAAGCAGCTGGGTTATAGGTGCTTGCTACCATGCCTGGCTAATTTTTGTGGTTTTAGTAGAGACAGGGTTTTGCCCTGTTGGCCTGGCTGGTCTTTTAACTCCTGACCTCAGATGATCTACCTGCCTCATCCTTTCAAAGTGCTAGGATTATAGGCATGAGCCACCTTGCCCTACCTCATGTAGAATTAACTTTGCATCCCAGAAATAAACTCTACTTGATTATAGTCGCTTAGTGGTTTGATGTCCTGCTCAACTTGGTTTGTCAATATGTTGTTGAGAAATTTTACATCGTTGTTCATCAAGAATATTGATCTAAAGTTTTCTTCTTTTGTTTTCTCTGTCAAGTTTTGGTATCAGAATGGTGCTGTTTTAATTTTTTGGAACAGTTTTAGTAAAAAGCTTACCAGCTCTTCTTTTACATATAGTAGTCAGCTGTGAATGTATCTGGTTCTGGGCTATTTTGTTTGGTAGGCTACTTATTACTAATTTAATTTTTGAGGTTGTTATTGATCTATTAAGGCCTTTGATTGTCTTTACGTTCAGTCTCTTTTTTTTTTTTAAAGACAGGGTTTCACCAAGTTGGTCAGGCTGGTCTTGAACTCCCCACCTCAGATGATCTGCCCACCTTGGCCTCCAAAGTGCTTGCATTACAGGTATGAGCCACCATTCCCGGCCCTGTGTTCAGTCTTGAGAGGAGATATTTGTTCAAGAATTTGTCCCTTTCTTCTAGATTTTCAAGTTTATGTGCATAGAGGTGTTCATAGTACACTTCAGCATATTTCTGTAAGGTCAAGGGCTATGTCTCTTTTGTCATGTTTAATTATGTTTATTTGGATCTTTTCCTTTTTCTTTATTAATCTTGCTCATGGTTTATCTTATTAATTAATTTTTTTAAGATTTTACTCCTGCAATTCTTGATCTTTTTATCATTTTCTTATGTCAAAATCTCCATCCATTCAGAAATAATTTTGGTTATTTCTTGTCCTCTGCTGGCTTAGGGGATGATTTGCTCTTGCTTCTCTCAGTATTTTATTTCTGATATCAGCTTGTTAAACTGAGGTCTTTTTTTTTTTTTTTAAGAGGAAGTCACTCTATTAGCCAGGCTGGAGTGCAATGGTGTGATCTCGGCTGACTGCAACCTCCACCTCCTGGGTTCAAGTTATTCTCCTGCCTCAACCTCCTGAGTGGCTGGGATTACAGGTTCCTGCTACTACATTCAGCTAATGTTTTCTATTTTTAGTAGAGACTGGTTTTCACCATATTGACCAGGCTGGTCTCGAACTCCTGACCTAAACTGAGGTCTTTCTAACTTTTCAATGTAAAGATTTAATGCTGCAAATTTTTCTCCTAACATGGCCTTAGCTATGTTACAAAAATTCTGGTATTTTGTATCTTTGTTTTCATTTTTTCAAAGAATCTCTGGGTTCCTGCCTTAATTTTATTATCTACCCAAAAGTTATTCAAGTGAAGTTCTTTTAATTTCCATGTAATTGTATGATTTAAGTGGGTTTTTTTTTATATTTTATCAAGCTGTGGCCTCTGTGTGTGATTCATATCATTTTGGAATTTTTAAATTTGCTGAGAATTGTTTTGCTTCTGACTGTGTGATCAATTTTAGGGTATGTGGTGATGAGAAGACTGCATACTATATTATCTTTAGATGGAGAGTTCTTTGAAGTCAATTAGGCCTGTTTAGTCAAGTGTATAGTTTAAGTCTTAATGTTTTTGTTAATTTTCTGCCTCAATAATGTATCTATTAGTAGCTGTGCATGTTGTCGTCTTCCAGTATTAATATGTCACTATCTTATTCTCTTCATATGTCTCTAAGAACTTGATTTATTTTTGTGTACCCGTGAATTTATTATAAAAACCTCTTTCTCTTTTGCTTTGTTACTGTAAATATTCTTTCAAGGGCTGGGCGTGGAGAATCAAGTCTGTAATCCTAGGAGTTTGGGAGGCTGAGGTGGGTGGATCACGAAGTCAAGAGATTGAGGCCATCCTGTCCAACATGATGAAACCCCTTCTCTACTAAAAATAGAGAAGTTAGCAGGGTATGCACCTGTAGTCCAAGCTACTAAGGAGACTGAGGCATGAGAATCACATGAACCCGGGAGGCAGAGGTTGCAGTGAGCCAAAATCATGCCACTGCACTCCAGCCTGTTGACAGAGTAAGACTCTTTCTTTAAAAAAAAAAAAAAAGGCCGGGCGTGGTGGCTCATGCCTGTAATCCTATCACTAGCACTTTGGGAAGCCGAGGTGGGTGGATCACCTGAGGTGAGGAGTTCAAGACCAGCCTGACCATCATGGTGAAACCCCATCTTAAAACAAAAACAAAAAACTTTCAAAAAGTTTACAGTTTAGATGTCCAAGAGTTCAAGAATGTGTCCAGTGCTTGGTTGTTTTAGCAGAATATATACATTAAAAATAAGACACTTTATTCACATACGTGAAAATAGGGGAAGATGTTTTGTTCATCTTTTTTTAATTAAAGCATTTGGATTATATTTTGATTTATTTTTTCTTATATTAACATAACAGCTAAATAATTGTTTTGTCCTCCTTTTGGATTCAGGATTGCTTTATTTGGGATCTGAGATTTATTGCTGTTTTTGTTTTGGCAAAGGTTTATTTAAAGGTATAATCAAATTTAGCAATATGGAAGGATAAAGACTAAAAGAGTAAGTTACTTTGACAGAAACGTGAATTATCCAAGGTAATCATTTGTGGCTGAAGTACTTACAATGCAGAAGTAAAAATAGTTCAGTGTGTAAACTAAACGAATTCTGTAGTTTTATGTTTTTTTCTGTTTATTACTTTAGAACAATTAGCATAGTTATGAGTAGTGTTTTTAGACAAAATGCATTTATATAAATTAAACAGTATATTCCACAATAGTATAAATATTTGGCAACAATATTTACTTTGAATAAACCTCTTAAATAGTTATTTTAATGTTTTTAGTCATACTTTTGAAATATAGTGTTTTAACTGTATTGTAGTTATAATTTTTCAAAATCCTACGTACATTATGACTAGTACATTAAAATTATGAATGCTTAGATATTAATATTTCATATTCAAAAAAATTACTCCCAAATTATTACAGTAGCTATTAGTCTAACATGCATATTAGTTTCTCCAATAGAGATAATTATAGGTAAGTATAATTTTAGTGTCTTTCATTTTACTAAATTGGAATGCTGCTTTTTGTTTTGTTTGTTTTTTGAGATGGAGTCTCACTCTGTCACCCAGGATGGAGGGTAGAGGCATGATCTTGGCTCACGGCAACCTCCACCTCCTGGGTTCAAGCAGTTATTCCTACTCAGCCTATAGAGTAGCTGAGATTACCAGTGCCCACCACCATGCCTGGCTAAATTTTATATTTTTAGTAGCTATGAAGTTTCATCATGTTGACCAGGCTGGTCTCGAACTCCTGTCCTCAGGTGATCCACCCGCCTTAGCCTCCCAAAGTGCTGGGATTATAGGCATGAGCCACCACGCCGGGCCTGGAATACTGCTATTACAGGACAAATAAAAAAAGGTGATGTCGCCACTAAAAAACCATAGTAGCTCTTCGGTTAGCTAATAGCAAGCTCTACTGTATTCCACTATATAAACAGAGTCAGATTTCAATTATTCCTTGAAAAGTGCTGGTGGAAGCACATGCCTTGGAAAGACTTAAGTAATGCAAAATGTTGCCCCCACGATTTTTTTTAATCTACTGACAAGTTGCTTCAGTAACCCAAAGACACGAAAGGAAAAGCAGCTGCCTCATCACCCAGACATTGATTTGTTCAGATGTTTCAATGCCTCATGATACAACAAAAACACAATTTTTTTTTAACAAACAAAAAGTGTTAATGTGGATTCCAATGTAGATCCCCCATTCAATGGCTAGACCAGAGAGTAACAGACATGAAAGAGAAACCATATGAAGTTCTTCTGAGAATATGCCCCCTTTCTTCCTAATGTTAATGTTTTTTGTTTGTTTTTTGAGACAGAGTCTCAGTCTGTCACCCAGGCTGAAGGATAGTGGCTCAAACTCGACTCACTGCAATTTACACCTCCCAGGATCAGGTGATTCTTCTGTCTTAGCCTCTCAAGTAGTTGGGATAACAGGTACTGGCCACCATGCCTGGCTAATTATTTTTTGTATTTTTCATACAGACAGGTTCTCACCATGTTGGTGAGTCTGGTCTCAAACTCCTGACCTCCAGTGATCCACCTACCTCATCTTTCCAACATGTTGAGATTACAGGCATGAGCCACTGTGCCCGGCACATTAATGTTTTTAATGCTGATAATAGTTGTTCGCTTTGAGTGGTTAGAGAGCAATTTTTTTATAGAGATATATTTTCTGGCTGAATTGGTCAATCTTATATCTAATCTGAGTTTTTTCTTAAGATGCTTTTAACTTTTTTTTCCTCAATATAATCTTTCTCAGAATGAGAGCTGTTTTTGTGCAGGCTGGAGTGTAGTGGCAGAGTCTCAGCTTCCTGCAAACTCCGGCTCCCAGGCTTAAGTGATTCACCCACCTCAGCTTCTTCAGTAGCTGGGACTACAGGCGCCTACCACCATGTCCAGCTAATTTTGTTATTTTTTATAGAGACAAAATTTCACCATGTTGGCCAGACTGCTGTTGAACTCCTGACCTCAAGTGATCCTCCCACCTCAACCTTCCAAAGTTAAGGGATTATAGGCATGAGCCACTGTGCCCAGCCAAAAGCTGTCTTTATCTCCAATGGTTTGGGTATCTTTTTCAGAAGACTTATTAGTTTCCCTTTGTGTCTGTGAATGAGGTGGGCTGTCACAGTGAGAACTCTTGAAGCTATCTCTATCCGGACTACTACTTGAAATCCAGCAGTATTTTTTTCATCATCATTAATAGAAGCAGAGGTTGAGACACTGCTCCCATTTCCATCTCTCCTCCTGCAGCTCAGACTTTACTCTCTGATGTGACACTGCAGTGCTGTTGTGGCAATTTGGGTTCTCATAAGTTGTGCGTTACCAGCTGTGAGTTCTGTGCTGTGGAATGTGACTCAGTTGCAGATGGTAGGGGTCCAGAGAGTACACTAACCGCCAGGGTAGGGCTAACAGGAGTGCTAGAGCTCAGTGCTCAGGAATTAGAGAGCCATGGCTTTAAAATGTACATAGGAAGATCCACCCTCATCAACCATTTTTGTAGAAAAGTGAAAGCCTACCTTCAGCAGGCAGCAGGCTTCTAGTTGCAAAACTGCCTCCAGTCATGAAGATGTGAAAAGTTTATTCTGTCATTAACTATAATCAATTAGCATACATGGATGGCCCCCCCAGTTACAAGGTGAATTTAGGATGAACTATGTATGACATGATTCTGTATGTTTTTCTGCTTGTGGACTAATGATGATGACCATCTTTCTGTCTTTACAGTCCTTTAAGCAGATTGACTATGATACCGTTTACAGTTAGATTTAATTTTGTAATCATAGTTTGTTTTCTTTTTCTCCTTCCTCCCTTCCTTCTTTTCTTTCTTCCCCCCTCCCTCCCTTTCTCCCTCCCTCCCTCCCTCTTTTGGTCTTGTTGCCCAGGCAGGTCTGCAATGTCACAGTCTCGTCTAACTGCAACCTCCGCCTCTTGTGTTCAAATGATTCTCCTGCCTCAGCCTCCTGAGTAGCTGGGATTAGAGGCATGCACCACCACACCCGGCTAATTTGGTACTTTTAGTAGATGCGGTTTCTCCATGTTGGTCAGGCCGGTCTCAAACTCCTGACCTCCAATTATTTGCCTATCCCGGCCTCCCCAAGTGCTGGGATTACAGGTGAGAGCCACTGCGCCCAGCCTCTTTTTTTGAGAAGGAGTCTCGCTCTGTAGCCCATGCTGGAGTGTAGTGGCTTGACCTCAGCTCACATCAACCTCTGCTTCCTGTGTCCTGGTTCAAGCAATTCTTCTGCCTCAGCTTCCCAAGTAGCTGGGATTACAGGAATGCACCAACATGCCCAGCTAATTTTTGTATTTTTAGTAGAGACACAGTTTCACCATGTTGGCCACGCTGATCTTGAACTCCTGACCTTGTGATCTGCCTGCCTCGGCCTCCCAAGGTGCTAGGTTTATAGGCATGAGCAACTGCACCTGGCCTACAGTTTTGTTTTGTTTTGTTTTCTTCCTTCCTTCCTTCTTTTTCTTCCTTTCTTTCTTTCTTTCTCTTTCTCTCTCTTTCTCGCTTTCTCTGTCTTTCTCTCTCTTTATTTCTCACTTGCTCTCTTTTCTCCTTTTTTCTCTCTTCATTCTCTTCTTTTTTGACAATTTCATTCTTTTTGCCCTGGCTGAAGTGCAATGGAGCAATCTTGGCTCATTGCAACCTCTGCCTCCAGGTTCAAGGAATTCTCCTTAAACTTACCAGGTAGCTGGAATTACAGGTATGTGTCTCCATGCCGTGCTAATTCTGTAATTTTATTAGAGATGGCATGTAATTTTATTAGAGATGGCATTTCTTCCTGTTGGTCAGACTGATCTCTGACTCCTGACGTCAGGTGATTTTCCTACCTCGGCATCCTAAAGTGCTGAGATTAGAGGCGTGAGTCATGTGGCAGCTTTACAGTTATGTTTTCTAACAGTCATATTATTGTGGAGTTTTCCTGGGGCTGGAGAACATATTTCTTTTAATTATATTTTCCAAACACTGTCTAGAGTTAGAAGACGTGCTATAAACACAAAAGGTTCCAACCAAGCTTTACTCCAGAGGGCCTTTCCCTTTCAAGCTTTTTGTCAACTTATAGTTATATTGTAAAGTGCATGCTGTCTCCTAAATATGTAGGCAGAATTGTGTCTCTGCCTGTTTGGTATCTATAGTCCTCTACAGTGACTTCTAGAGAGGCTGGATGAGATGACTACAAATTTTACAGGGGAGTATTCAGTCATTTTACCTCTGTCATTGGCTTTTGTATCATAAGACCTGAAACTGATTGAGAGCTCTTGGGTCACCGAAACACAATTAGAGTAACATGAGTGCATTGAGTAGACATGTAGACATGAAAACCTCCACTTTCCTTTTCTCCTCTTGCTAAAATGCTCAAATGTGCAGGTGGCATGTGCTGCCACTCCACGTAATTTGAACCTAAACCTGCAACCTCTAATGATAAATCTAGGTCTTGAGATTTGAGGAAATAAACTTTTATCTGAGAAATGCAAGCCCTTTTAATTGTCAAACCCAGAGAGACATTAAGAGAGTACAATTATGTCTTCCTCACCCTTTCAACCATATCTCTTGAAACTGTTCACTATGTTGTACCTGAGCGAGTCAAGGAATGCCCACACTGTGAGATTGAATTATGAGTCCTTTATTAAGCCGGCGACTGAGAGGTGGCTAATGCCCAAAATTATCTCGGCCCCGAAGAAAAAGTTAGGTGGTCTTTTATACCTTAGTTTTAAAAGGGAGGAGAACCCAGCTGAAGCAAATTTTTCATAAAAGCAGAGTAAGCAAAGGTTAAAAGATAAACTGATATACTTGAGAAATAAAACAGTGCCAGGTGGGAGGGGTAAAGGTGTCATGAAAGACATACAACTTATAGATAATGAGGGCTCTGCGTGCTTGACTGCACCTGCATTCCCAGGCTCTGCTGGTGCCACTTAACTCTGCCTCTTATCAACCAGTGCATTCCTGGGTACCCAGTGTCAGCCTGCCCTAGCTACATACTGTAGTTACATACTTAATGGTGAGAGAATAACTAAAATGAAGAAGCTAAGATGGAGTCTGTCTGGCTCAAGAAGCTAACATAAAGCCTGAACAGCTTTTAGTCTGAGAAAGAGTTAGTTTTAGCTGGCAAAAAGCAGGTTATCACAACTATTGTGACAAGTAGGTGTAAAGTAAATAATGCCACATAAGACACTATATCCCATGCCCTAAACCTTACTGATGTGTAGCTAATCAATAATCAAAGTTATTTCTTTAAGTGAAGAAGACTTTCTATTTCTTTCACTTTTTGACTGAGTATTGCCTAAAAGGAGTGCTGCTGAAACTAACCAATGGAGGCATCATGCTTTCAGAAAAATCACAAGGAAACATATTGTAAGCAACAGTAGTCCCTGTTGGACCAGGTTCCAAAGGAAAGCTTGGAGAGATTTCAACCAGTTATCGTGAAAGATGAAGATAAAGTTCTCCCAGAATATGGAGGCACCAAAGTAGTTCTAGGTGACAAAGATTATCTCCTATTTAGAGATGGTGACATTCTTAGAAAGTAGGTAGGCTGAAATAAATCACTATTGAAATGGTACAGTCCATTCTACTGAAGTTCTGAAATCTTTCATCGTGTAAATAATTTTCACATCTCTTTTATAATAAACTAATGATAACTGATGACCAAAAGAAAAGAAAAAAAAGTCTGCCTGAGAAACAACTTTTTGTTTATTTGTTTGTTTTTAAGATGGAGTCTCGCTCTGTTATACAGGCTGGAGTGTAGTGGCACAATCTCAGCTCACTGCAACGTACACTTCCCAAGTTCAAGTTGTTCTCCTGCCTCAGCCTCCTGAGTAGCTGGAATTCCAGGTACCCACCACCACACCCAGCTAATTTTTTTTTTGTATTTTTAGTAGAGACAGTGTTTCACTATCTTGGCCAGGCTGGTCTTAAACTTGTTACCTCGTGATCCACCCACCTCAGCCTCCCAATGTGCTGGGATTACAGGCATGAGCCACCACACCCGGCTTTTTTTATCTTCATATTTGTTCTTTTTTTTTTTGAGATGAAGTTTCGCTTTTGCTTTCCAGGCTGGAGTGAAATGGCAATCTCAGCTCACTACAGCCTCTGCCTCCCAGGTTCAAGTGATTCTTCTGCCTCAGCCTCCCAAGTAGATGGGAATACAGGCACTTCCCACCACACCTGGCTAATTTTTGCATTTTTTTTTCCTCTCCCCAGCCCCCTATTTTTTGTATTTTTAATAGAAAGGGGGTTTCATGATTTTGGCCAGGTTGGTCTCAAACTCCTGACTTCAGGTGATCCACCTGCCTTGGCCTCCCAAAAGTGCTATAATTACAGGCGTGAGCCACCATGCCTGGTGAGAAACAACTTTTTATCAGTTTTCTCTGTTGTCTCTCTCTGGTTTTACCCATCCAGTTTTTGTTTTTGTTTTTGAAGAGAGAGTCTTGCTCTGTCACCCAGGGACATGATGTGAGGGCATCTCTCTTTCAATTGTACTTTACTTGGTGTAACACCCAAAAATGGAGAGTGAGGTTAATTCCACCTATAATCTTCACATAAGTTTTGGCCTCTGCCTGGGATTTACAAGACAAGGTAGACTTTGGATATTAAATATACAGAAAACTAAGAGGAGGCATTTTCTGCATTGCAAGATGTCAACACAAACATCTTAAAGCCCCTCTTTGAGAGTGTGGCTCTTTGAGCTTTTCAGGTCTTGCTCGGTCTCCAGTTCTGTGAGAGGCTCTGAGGGTAAAGTGGATCTGATGGTAGAATCAGTAATTGTAAAGAACCATCTTAGGAGTGAAAGATCAAGACTATGAAGTATCCAGAGCCATAACCACAACTATACCTGTGCGTAATAATGTGATACTGGAGTAGCGTATTCTTGTCCTTCCTGTTACCCAAGAGCTAGTTCATTGTGACAGGTAATCCCAGTTGTGGAGGTCCACCAGGGCAGGTCCATTTTTTATTTAGAATTAGCCTGAATTTTTGGGGTATGGTGGGTGCATCACCTGAGCTCAGGAATTCAAGAACCTGGCCAACATGATAAAACCCCATCTGTGCTAAAAATATAAAAATTATCCCAGCTTGGTGGCGTGAACCTGTAGTCCCAGCTACTTGGAAGGCTGAGGCAGGAAAATTGCTTGAATCTGGGAGGCAGAGGTTGCAGTGAGCCAATATTGCAACATTGTACTCTAGCCTGGGCAGCAGGGCAAAACCCAATATCAAAAAAAAAAAAAAAAAAACCCTGACTCTCTCCTGCCAGACTTATCATTGGGCCACCAGCACAGGGTCCCTGGAAACCTTATCATAATCACCTAGCATCTTTGAGTTATTTGAGAATGTCCAGAGCAGAATTTTATTAGGCCGACAAGAGTAGTTAATTCTACTTCTGTCTCAGTCTAAGAGAAATGACTCATTCTGTGTTTGTTTCTCACCTCAGACAGCAGATGTTTTTGGTTGGTGCTCAGATGAAGAGTTTCTCCAGTTTCCTTGTACTTGAGTGAAAATCAGTGAGGAGATCTGGAGACTCAGACACATAAACCAATTGCTTTCATTTCATACAGTCATTAGAAAAATAGATAAAGCAGACATGGTCCCTACAATCCAGAAACTTTAGTCTATAGTAGCAACTGGATAAAAGGTTGAATTATGCATTACATGGTGAGTACAATAAATAGATGTGTGCAAAAAAAGTTGAGCTTTATTTGGACCTCTTTCTGTTTACTTTCAATTTTTTTGAGAGTTTTTTTCTTGTGGCCCAGGCTGGAGTACAATGGCATGATCTTGACTTACTGCAACCTCTGACCCCTTCCCCCTGGAGTTCAAGTGATTCTCCAGCCTCAGCCTCCTGAGTAGCTGGAATTACAGGCATGTGCCACCATGCCCAGCTTATTTTGTATTTTTATGTTAGTAGAGATGTGGCTTCTCCACGGTCAGGCTGATCTCAAACTCCCAACCTCAGGTGATCTGCCTGCCTCAGTCTCCCAAAGTTCTGGGATTACAGGCGTGAGCCACAGTACCTGACCCTCACTTTCTTTATATTGTTGTGACTTGTGATGTTTTCACTTGAAAGGATATTTATCAACAGAAGAGTTGTTATTGTGTTTTTTTTTCCTTTTCTAGGGTGTTTGGGGATGGAGTCTCACTTGTTGCCCAGGCTAGAGTGCAGTGGCTTGATCTCAGCTCACTGCAACCTCCGCCTTCTGGGTTCACATGATTCTCCTGCCTCAGCCTCCTCAGTAGTTGGGATTACAGGTGTAGGCCACCACACCTGGCTAATTTTTGTATTTTTAGTAGAGACCAGTTTTCTTCATGTTGGCCAGGCTGGTATGCAATGCCTGCCTTGACCTCCCAAAGTACTGGGATTACAAGCATGAGCCACCACACTCAATCTATTATTTGTATTTCTTTAACTTGTTAAGAATACATATTTGTCTTCTAATAAAATTATCCTAGGAAACCTAAAGTGATTTGTTTTAATTGCTTATTCGTATATAATATGAAATTGATGGAAAAGTGGTTTAAAAAGATTAAAATTACAGAAACTCTAAAATTTAAGATTCTCCTAGGTAAGCTTAGAAAAAACAGAGCTGGAAATACACCCAGTGGCATAGAGAACCAGATTCTACATAGGGTCCACTTTTTACCCCAACCCTTTTTAGATTCACCCTTTTTGGAGGCCTTATTTAGGTCTGGCCCTACCTTTGATTCTCACCTCACAAAACTGAACAGAAGAGATCAGAGTTTTGAGTGATGAATCTTGTTCTACTTTTAGAGCTCATGCTCACAATTTTTTGAAACCAAAAAGCAGATAAATGAGAAATATAAAGTGTGTATTTTAGGATCTTAATTTCAAATTTTTAACTTTAAAATTAGTGCTTGCAGAGACATTCTGTTTAGCAACTTGTTTTTTGTTCCTGCAGATCTAGTAGTTTCTCCACGAGGCACAAAAAGTAAATATAAACACAATATAAATTTTTGTAAATTACATTAAACTCTTTATTTCTGTATGACTCCCATTTGTCTGTATTTAGATTTTATTTTATACATTTTAAATAAAATCAATGACAGAGAAATGGGAAGAAATAAAAATTCTGGTTTTTTTTCTAAATAGTTTGAATTATTGAGCCCTTAGTATCAGCACATAGGCTGTTATTAGAATTAAGTCCCATAATCTGTTATTACGGTGCTCTGTAAAATCTTATTGAGCACATAGTACCTGCTTAATAAACATTTTATTAGTACATGTGTCTATGTTGTTTTCTAAATACAGATAAAAGGCCAGGCATGGTGGTTCACACAAGTAATCCCAGTGCTTTGGGAGTCTGAGGTGGGCTGATCATTTGAGGTCAAGAGTTTGAGACCTCTGTGGCCAACATGATGAAACCCCATATCTACTAAAAATATTAAAAAAAAAAAAAAAAAAAAAAGACCAGTCATGGTGGCACACACCTGTAGTCCCAGCAACTTGGGAGGCTGAGGCAAGAGAATCACTTGGACCTGGAAAGCAGAAGTTGAAGTAAGCATAGATCTCGCCACTGCACTCCAGCCTGGGTAACAGAGCAAGATTTTGTCTCAATAAATAAATAAATAAATGCAGACTTAGTCAGATATTGACACGTTCTGTTTTATCTGTAAAATTAAAAAAGCCAGCAAAGATGATGATACTTTAAGATGGAGATTGGTGCCGGGCATGGTGGCACACGCCTGTAACCCAAGCACTTTGGAGGCCAAGGCAGGCGGATCACCTGAGGTCAGGAGTTCAAGACCAGCCTGACCAACATGGTGAAACCCTGTCTTAAATTTAAAAAAAAAGATGGAGATTTGTTGTCTTCATTTGTGCCAGAAGTATGTGTGTTGTGACGAGTATACAAAGTGTAAGAGACTTTGTGCTGTGCCTGCTTTCTCTAACTAATGCTAATAATGAGCCCGGGGAGCAACGTCAGCATTGGCAGGGGACTTATTGAAAACACTGATTTATTGGCTCTTTCCAAACCTGTAGAGTCACACTACATAGAGTGGGACCAAAATTACCAAGTAATTGTAAGCTCATTAAAGCTTGAGAGGTAATGCTTAGTTAAGTGGTTCTAAGTTTAGGTTGCTAATTAGAATCACATGGCTAATTTGCAAAAATCTCTACTGGTGTCCTCTCTGTCATAGGTTTTGATTAATGTTCTAGGTGGAAGCATTCATGTTGTTTTAATTAAATGTCTCAGTGAATGTCAGTTGTGGCCAGAATCAAATATAGGGGGTTCAAGATACATTTGTGAGAGTTAAGTTTCACCTGTTCACTAAAGGGTGGTCCTAGAGCCTCTTTCCTTTGGGCTTCATAGGGACAGGGCAGTGTGGCTCATATTTTCTTTATTGTAGGAGAAATTGCTGGCAGGGGAGGGCAACTGAGAACAGGAAAGGAGAAACTTACGTATTTTTTACCTGTGGAGCAGCTTATTGTTCCTGAATCTTTTCTGTTACAAAGTACAGAAATGGCTGGAGTTTTTCTGTCTTGATTCTTCTGCCTATGGGTGTGATGGCAGCAAGTAAACGTGGTGCTAACACCATTCAAAGCATAGTCTCAAGATGCATCTGTAATTTGTCCAGAGAATCTTATCAGAGAAGAAATCCTAGAGAAGAAGAACAAGAAAAAAATGGCTTTCTTAATAATGAATTTATTTTTAGACAGAGTTTCGCTCCTGTTGCCCAGGCTAGAGTGCAGTGGCGTGATCTCAGCTCACTGCTAACTCCACCTCTTGGGTTCAGACGATTCTGCTGCCTTAGCCTCCTAAGCAGCTGGGATTACAGGCTACCACATCTGGCTAGTTTTTATAGTTTTAGTGGAGACAGGGTTTCTCCATGTTGGTCAGGCTGATCTGGAGCTCCTCACCTCAGGTGATCCAGCCACCTCGGCCTCCCAAAGTGCTGGGATTACAGAGTGAATGTCCATGCCCAGCCATGATGAAATATTGAATACTTATTTTAAAGTTCCAGGATACATGCGCAGAATGTGCAGGTTTATTGCATAGGTTTATGTGTGCCATGGTGGTTTGCTGCATGTATTGACCCATCCTCTTGGTGCCCTCCCGTTCCCCTGACTTTACAACAGACCCTGGGGAGTGTTTCTCTCCCTGTGTCTATGTGTTCTCATTGTTCAACTCTCACTTGTGAGAAGGTGAGGTTTTTGGTTTTCTGTTACTGTGTTAGTTTGCTGAGGATGATGACTGCAAGCTTAATCCATGTTCCTGCAAAGGACATAATCTTATTTCTTTTTATGGCTGCATAGTATGCCCTGGCATATATGTACCATGTTTTATTTATCCAGTCTTATTGATGGGCATTTGGATTGGTTCCATTTCTTTGCTATTGTAAATAGGGCTGCAATAAACTATTACAAACACTTCCAGGTGTCTTTATAGTAGAATGCTTTGTATTCCTTTGAATATATTCCCAGTAATGGGATTGCTGGGTCAAAATATGTTTCTGGTTCTAGATCCTTGAGGAATCACCACACTGTGTTCCATGATGGTTGAACTAATGTACATTTTCACCAACAGTGTAAAAACATTCCTATTTCTCCACAGCCTCACCAGCATTTATTGTTTCTGATGTTTTAATAATCACCATTCTGACTGGTGTGAGATGATATCTCAGTGTGGTTTTGATTGGTATTTGTCTATGCATCAGTGATGTTGTGCTACTTTTCATATGATTGCTGGCTGCGTAAATGTCTTCTGAGAAGTGCCTGTTCATCTTTTTCCCACTTTTTGATGAGATTGGTTGTCTATTTCTTGTAAATTTTTAGAAGTTTCTTCTGGGCTGGGCGTGGTGGCTCACGCCTGTAATTCTAGCACTTTGGGGGGCTGAGGTAGGTGGATCACCTGAGGTCAGGTGTTCAAGACCAGCCTGGCCATCATGGTGAAATCCCATCTTTAAAAAAAACAAAAAACAAAAAACAAAAACAAAAGTTTCTTCTGGATATTGGACCTTTATTAGATGACTACATTGCAAAAATTTTCTCCCATTGTGTAAGTTGCCTTTTTGCTCTGATGATTGCTTTTCCTGTGCAGGAGCTCTTTAGTTTAATTAGATTTTATTTCTCAATTTTGGCTTTTATTGCAATTGCTTTTTGTGTTTTTTGTCATGAAGTCTTTGCCGATGCCTGTGTCCTAAATGGTATTTCTTAGGTTTACTTTTTCTTTTTTTTGAGACAGAGTTTTGCTCTTGTTGCCCAGGCTGGAGTGCAATGACGTAATGTTGGCTCATCGCAACCTCTGCCTTTTGGGTTCAAATCTCCTGCCTCAGCCTCTCAAGTCGTTGGGATTACAGGCATGCGCCACCATCCTTGGGGGATTTTTTGTATTTTTAGTAGGGACGGAGTTTCTTCATGTTGGTCAGGCTGGTCTCAAATTCCCAACCTCAGGTGATTTTTCCACCTCAGCCTCCTAAAGTGCTGAGATTACAGGTGGTAGCCACCATGCTCAGCCTCCTAGGTTTTCTTCTAGGATTTTTATGGTTTTGGGTTTTGCATTTGAGTCTTTAATTCATCTTGAGTAAATGTTTGTAGAAGACATAAGTGAGAGGTTCAGTTTTAATTTGCTGCATATGGCTAGTGAGTTTCCTCAGGACTATTTATTGAATAGAGAATCTTTTCTTCATTGCTTGTTTTGGTCAGGTTTGTTGAATATCAGATAGTTAACAGATGTGTGGTCTTATTTCTGAGGTCTCTTTTCTGTTTTATTGGTCTGTGTGTTTGTTTTTCTACCAGTACCATGCTGTTGGTTACTGTAGCCTTGTAGTATAGCTTGAAGTCCGGTAGGCTGATGCTTTCATCTTTGTTCTTTTTGCTTAGGATTGTCTTGGCTATATGGGCTCATTTTTGGTTCCATATAAAATTTAAAGTAGTTTCTTTTTTCTAACTCTGTGAAGAATGTCAATGGGAATTTGATGGGAATACCGTCGAGGCCATAAATTACTTTGGGCAGTATGGCCACTTTCATTATGTTCATTCTTTCTTCTTCTTTTCTTTTTTTGAGATGATACTGCTCAGGCTGGAGTGAAGTGACAGGATCTCAGCTGACCGGAACCTCTGCCTGCTGGGTTCAAGCAGTTCAATCCTACCTCAGCCTCTCGAGTAGCTGGGATTATCGGCATGCACCACCATACCCGGCTAATTTTGTATTTTTAGTAGATTCAGGATTTCTCCATGTTGGTCAGGGTTTTCTCCATGTTGGTCAGGCTGGTCTCAAACTCCTGACCTTAGGCGATCCACACCCCTCAGCCTCCCAAAGTCCTGGAGTTACAGTGTGAGCCTCCACACCGGCCTCATGTTCTTTCTGTCCATAAAAATGGAATGTTTTTCCATTTGATTGTGTGCTCTCTTACTTGAGCAGTGTTTTGTAGTTCTCCTTGAAGAGGTCCTTCCCATTCCTTGTTAGCTGTATTTCTAGGTATTTTATTCTTTTTGTAGCAGTTGTGAAGTTCATGTATGATTTGGCTCTCTGTTAATTGTTGGGTTATAGGAATGCTTGTGAATTTTTTATTTTTAGTGGAGATGGGGTTTCACCATGTTGGCCAGGATGGTCTTGATCCCTTGACATTGTGATTTGCTTGCCTCAGCTTCCAGAAGTGCTTGGCTTACAGGCGTGAACCACTGCGCCTGGTGAATCCGTTGTTTCTTTATGATTAAATTCACACTATAAGTTACTCTTGAGGGGGCAGTGATGCTGTGTCCTTCTGTGTACCTCAGCACATCATAGAAATGTGTCTTCATGCAATTAATGTTAATAACCCACTTAGTTAATCAGCTTTGTGACAGATCTTTTTCTCTATAGAGTTAATTATTTTTCTCTTCATTATTAAGTATCTTTATGCAGCTGATGTGGATAAACAATCACTTTTAATCTGGTAGCTACCCTTTCTTAGGTTTTCTTTGCATTTAACTGTCTTTGGAAAATGAAAGCTCTCATCTTTGTTTACAGGCTAGAAAAACTGAAAAACACACAGGCCTGTTCACTTACTGGATGTTTGACAAAATAGTTTTCTTTGGCCAAAAATATTGGCATTAGTGGTGAGCTTATTAGAGCTTCAGTAACTCAGATTGTATTTGAGATTCTCTGAAAAAAATAATCTGCATTAATATCTCCAGTCTATTGTACACATTAAAATTTGAGCAGTACTTTCTTATTCTGCATGTCTTTTCCATCTGAAAAATTTACACAATTCATTCTGTGTGATGTAAATATTGCACTCAAAAATGTACATGTTAGTGTTTATGCCCTCAGTTTTCTACCTCATTAACGAGAAAAGTACCATGTATATGTTGATGTTGTAGACTTCATGCCATTTTCTTTTCTGAAGTTAGAGAATACATTAGAGAATATTTCTGTGTTGAAAATTATTTATTAGATATTATCAGTCACTCTTGTAAGTACAAAGCAGCTATCTTTATTTTTGTTTTACCTTGAGTCAAATTAAAAATTTTACTCAATTGCCCTTTGTTTAATATATTTTTGTGCGTGTATTTTTCAGGGAGTGTTGACATTTAGGGATGTGGCCATAGAATTCTCTCGGAAGGAGTGGCAATCCCTGGACACTGCACAGCAGAATTTGTATAGAAACGTGATGTTAGAGAATTACAGAAACCTGGTCTTCCTGGGTGAGTATGACTTCAATACACAATTTAGTAATACATCCTATAAGTTTGTTTTCTTTCTTTTCTTTCTTTCTTTCTTTCTGTTTCTTTCTTTTGTTCTTTCATTCTTTTTTTGTAGAATAAATTTTAGTAATTTTTGTTTTCAGATGTTTTTAAAAAAAGAAACTCCAAGATTTGTCTGGTAAAAAGGAATTTTAAGATGTTTAATTTTGACCTGAACTTTCCACATTCCTGAACTGATCTGTGTCCTTCACTCTAAATTAGTGTCAAGTTTAGAAATTTAGTGGTGTAACATTCTGTTTATTACATCTTAAAATCTGATTGCCACTACTTTTTGATTTCTAGTACCAGGTAGTGAAATTACAAATTTATAAAGTTAAAGTATGTTTTAAAATATTTTGTTATAAATTAGTATTTTAGAATTATTTTACTAAAATATTTTATTACATTCTTTTTACTGAGCACACCACTAAGTTGGTAATTGGAGACTATTAGCAATTTTCATGTAATTTTTAATAAAACAGGTATCGCTGCCTCTAAGCCAGACCTGATCGCCTGTCTGGAGCAAGGGAAAGAGCCTTGGAATGTGAAGAGACATGAAATGGTAGCCGAATCCCCAGGTAGGTGAAAGTGAAAGTGAGTACAACAGACGACTCATAGAAACATCTTCTGTCTTATCTTATCATTTAAAATCTCTAAAGATTTTCCTTCAGTGATCTTCCTTTACATTTAAAGTGACAACCAAAATCCTCTTCATGGCATATAAGAGACTGCAAAATCCGATCGCTCTTTCATTGTTTTTGAAAATCAGATATCTGCATAATCTGGAGAAACTTTGTATGTTAAACTGCTTTTTAAGCTCTCTTTTTACATCATGTCTAAAATGTGTGAGAGTAGTGGTTTGTGTTCTGTTATTGTTATTATTATCTTTTTGAGATGGAGTTTTGCTCTTGTAGCCCAGGCTGGAGTGGAATGATACGATCTCAGCTCACCACAACCTCCGTCTTCTGGGTTCAAGCAATTCTGCTGCCTCAGGCTCCCGGATAGCTGGGATTACAGGTGCCCACCACCACACCTGGCTAATTTTTATATTTTTAATAGAGACGGGGTTTTGCCATGTTGGACAGGCTGGTCTTCAACTCCTGACCTCAGGCAATTCACTTGCCTGGACCTTCCAAAGTGCTGGGATTACAGGTGTGGGCTACTGCGCCCAGCACCCCTCCTGTCATCTCACTGCCAGTATCACTGCCTATGTGAAGTCTCCCCTGGATGTCTTACAGGCTTTCAAAGGCAATGTGACCAACCCCCCCGAGCTCCTGGTCTTACACCAAACCTGCTCTCCCTGAAGTCTCCCCATCCCAGGGCACAGCAGCTCCAGCTTCCACCCACTCAAAAAGTCCCTCAGTCACTCCGACACTGCTCTCATCCCACCTCACACATCCAGCCCAGCACCAAATCTAGCCAGCTCACCTTGGCCCTGGAGTCTGCGTCTCACCCCCTCCTCTGACATCACCCTGGTCTCCATCCCCATCACTGCCCACCTGGGTTACTGCAGCAGCCTCCTCCTGACCTCCTGCTTCCATCCCACCCCCTTAGCTTGGTTTCAACCTTGAAGCCACAGTGATTGCTGAGACCTAACTCAGACATTGTTCCTGCTCTGCTCAACAGCCTTCTGTAACTCCCAGCTCACTCCCAGGAAAGGCCAGGGGAGTCGCACTGTGACTCACAGGGTTCTGCCCATCTGCCCGCCTCCCTTTCCGTCTTCACCTCTCACCTCTCTCCCCATGGCCCACCACCACACCAGGCTAATTTTTGTATTTTTAATAGAGACGGGCTTTCTTCATGTTGGTCAGGTTGGTCTCAAACGCCCAACCTCAGGTGATTCACTCCCTGCCTCGGCCTCCCAAATTGCTGGGATTACAGGCGTGCGCTACTGAGCCCAGACTCCATTATTTTTGTATTGCTAATTTTTCTGCCTTTTTCTTTTATAGCCTTGAAGTATAGTTTGAAATCATAAATTATGATGTTCTGCTTTGTTGTTTTTCATGATTGCTTTGTCTATTCAGCGTTTACTGTAGTTCTAAGTGAATTTTAGAATTACATTTTCTATTACTGTAGAAAATATTGAAATTTTGATAGTTTACTAAATCTAAAAATCACTAGAGTTAATATAGCACTTTAACAATAGTCTTTAAACCAATAGACATGAAATGGTTTTATATTTATTTTTGTAATTTCAGTTATTTTAATTGATGTATCTTTTATTTGAAAGATATTTAAGCTCCTTGGTTATATTTGTTCTTCGAAATGTATTATTTTAGTGCTATTGTAAGTAAGATTGCTTCCTTTCTCTATTTTATCAAATTGTTTGTTTAAAGTGTATGGAACCATAATGTATACTTGTATGTTAATTTTCTATTTTGCTAATTGATTGAGTGTAATTATTACTTCAATTAGGTTTTAATGCAATGTTTATGTTTTTATATAAGATCAAATGATCTACAAAATGGAGCTTTTTTTTTTTTTGAAAGAAAGAAAAAGAGAGGAAAGAAAGTGAGAGTGAAAGAAAGAAAAAAGAATGTACGAGAGAAAGAAAGAGGAAGAGAAAGAGGGAGAGAGAACGGGATTCTTGTTCTATTGCCCAGGCTAGAATGCAGTCTAAAAGTGGGTATTAAAAACCTCTTTT